>JAFIRS010001657.1:0-316312 GCA_018342105.1 Gonioctena quinquepunctata | reverse complement strand
AGTTTTTTAGTCATTTTATTTTTTTTTTATCCCCCCTTTAAAGTTTTTTTTTTTTTAAAATCTTGGGGGTTCCCAAAAGTGGCATTCAAAAGGATAACAATGTATTTTTTTTCTTGTCTTATCTTATGAAAATTTCATTTATGAATATAAGTTTTCTTTGTTTCCCCGTGCCTTTTTATTGATATAGAGTTCGCGAACGGTATATACTTCCCAATAAACAACCTGTGTTCCCTGGTGTTAGAAAGAAGGTAATGGATAACCCGCTGTGTCCGTTAACTTCAGTGCAAATAAATTTTTTTATAACTTGCTGCTAATCCCAACAAAATTGTAGTCTTTCGAGCAACTTTTCAACAAAGGACTAATCAATTATGGTTTTTACAGAAGCGTCCTAGCGTCTTAGGTAATTATACGGAATAACGAGTTGCTCCAAACCAGTGGCGTTACCAGAGGGTTAATCTTTGGAGAACGAAACACCGGCCTGAACGTCGTTTAGCCGGGGTGGAGATAATGAGTATTCCTAAATAATGGTTGGGGATGTAACACCAGTACCTTTTATAAAAAGTCAAGGTTCGTTAGGTTTCTTATTTTTTAGGTAATGTTTAAGGAAACTTGTGATTCAGATCACAAACCGAATACGTAGCGTTTCTTGTTTTCATTGTGATAATAGGTTTCCCCTTTTGTTAAAAATTTCAATTAAATGTAGGGAACTACAAAAAATTATTTTACGTTTTTTCTTGATAACGGTCGCAGATGCGTGGATCACAGGAGACAAACGGAACTGAGAAGTAAAAAATAAAATAACCTCCTAAACTAATGTAAGTAACTAATTTTGAGTCGGCGCCAAACAAACAAGCAAATGAATTAGGTAAGGCGTAAAATGATGGCATCGAGTTGGACGGTAACATTCTGATAATTTTTTTGAAGTAATTTAATGATCTTCGTTGATTGTTTGTTTGGCGCCGACTCAAAATTAGTTACTTACATTTATTTAGGAGCTTAGTTATTGAGACTAAGAAGGTTTATTTTATTTTTTACTTTTCAGTTCCGTATTTCGTCGGTTTAATTTTTTGTTGAAAAGTTTTTATTTTTCAATTTTTTGTGGCTGAAATCTACTAATTACTGACTGTTTGTTTTCTGATTACTTCCAAAATACTTACTTACCCACCTTACTTCAACTATTACCAGTTGAATAATATGATTATCTACTTTTACTATTTGTTGTAATATAAATTATTTTTGTTGTTCTGGGAAGTTTATTTCATTACTTTGTATATCATTCAACCCTCTCATAGAATATATTGATTGTGATAATGACACCAGCGATCTGTCATTGTCAACTACATATGTTTGCCAATGTTCACAAGTGAAAAATCAATTATCCCCTATTTTTCTACCAGTAAGGGTGGAAATTCCTTTCGGAATCCAAATATGATCAACTATGAGGTATACTCTATCTGATAAAAGAAGAATCCTCTAAATCGAAGATCCCAGTACAAAGTTATAGCTGATAGAATCGGTTAACGGACCAGAATTCAGAGGGTGAGTGATCAATATCCCTCATTTGGCTACCCTCAGGGGTGGATTTCATCTTTTAAATTCAAATGGGACCAACTTCGAGAAAATAATTATCGGAATCGGACGTCTCAGTAAAAAGTTATGCGTGATCATACATAAAAAAAAATAAATATACACCCTCCTCCTTTTTGGTTTCGTCGGTTGAGAAAATAAACAGGACAAGGAATTAATTGCATATGTTAGAATCCACCTGCGGCGAACTACAAAAAAGTTTATGAGGCGAGAAAGGGCTTGACCCCTGCAAAAATATCTCCCTGTAGATTCTCACAATCACTCGGCATACTGAATGATGTAAACCCTGAAACGTAACCTGTGTTTCAAATTTGATCTCAATATCGCAAATACTGAAAGAGCTATGAAGAAAAATATTTAAAAAAATCGAAACTTTAACGCTCTGTAGATCGGTAACGAAGTGTTTGCGGACACATAATTATGGAAAAAAGTCTTATTTTGACCTGAAAATACGCCTCTGAAATCTTCATACTGAATTTTGAAACACCCTTTCAAAAACTGTCATATCAACACCAGGTCCTTAGTCAATTTTTTTGCAAAATTCAAGGAGGCTGCATATAATAAATATGACATTATTTGCGTATCGGAGATTTGGCTCAACCCGCAAACACCTGACGACACAATCAACTTACTGGGTTACAAGCTCTTTAGATACAACAGAGTAGGCAGGAGGTGGACGCTAAAATTATACCTCACATTACATGCGAAACCAAACAGATATGGCTTTCACTTACCTTTAACAAAGAAAAATTCGTACTCGGTACACTCTATTCTCCACATACCGCACTCTATGAAACATTTCTTAATGAATTCGAGAATGTACTCTCTTCAATATCTCACATTCGATTCGATTATATATTGTTTGCCAAAGATCTGAATATAGATGAGCTCGTACCTGACAGCAGAGAATGCACCATGCTACATAATATATTGAATACTTTCTGTCTGAAACAAATTATTGACCAGCCAACCAGATATGGTCCGACTTCCGCCAAACTATAATAATAATAATTTATTTGCCGTAAGAACAGTACATTCATTATAGATACTACATATATTACATTTTATGCATACTGCAAATAAAAAACGTGATACACTAAAGGCTTAGCCTTGAAAGAGGTTTCATATGGTTACCGCATTGTATAAAGTAAAAAAATAAAAATAAACTTATAATATACCTCATTGAGTGAATGCCAACGTAGCAGTAGAGTGACTAATTAATGAACTAACAAAATTGCGGAATAACTAACTAACAAAGTACAAGTAACAGTAACAAATTAGTAACAAAATAGAGATAAAATAGAAAAAAAAACATCGTAGAACAATCGGTTTTATGTATTATAAAAATAAACATTAAAATTCAAAATTTAAAAGTTTGAAAGTGGATTGATTTTCGATTTCTTGATATTAAAATCCATGTGTACAAGGAGTGAGTGCGATCAGTTCAGAAATAATATGTATTATTAACATCCACAAATTGATGCACCTGCAGTCGTGGAAGACTTCTAATCCATTTCTTTATTTTTGATTTGAATGTGAATATTGATAGCATTGATTTAATTTCTGATGGTATAACATTGTAGAACCTAGGAGCTAAATATGAAAAACATCTTTGGAACGTGTTTTTTTCCGCTCGGGGAATAATCGATTTTTGTTTGTTCCTCGTTTCATATTTATGTTCAGAGAAAGAGAGTTCTGATTTGAATTTGTGTTGCCTCGTGACTGTGGTTAAGAAGTATAATTGTCGGGTATCAAAATATTTGACTCTTGGAATAGTTCGTTAGTTGGGTAGAGGAAAGGTTTTTCATTACAACTTTTATTATCCATTTCTGGATTTTTGTAGGTGTGCAATGTGATTATTTGTGGCAGCTCCCCATGCTATTAGTCCATATCTGATATGAGTTTCAGCAAGGGCAAAGTATAATATTTTCATTTGTTCAAAGGTAATTATTTGAGACAGGTATTTGAATTTATATAGTGTAAACCTAAGTTTCTTCACTACATGGCTTATTTGTGTGTCCCATTTCAGATGTCTGTCTAAATATATACCTAGGTATTTGCAATAAGGTTTTGTATAAATTGTTGTGGACTTGTTGCCAATAGAAAAAATGAGACTTTCGTATCCTGGTAGATGTCTGGAATAGGAAGTAAAGGGTAAAAAAATGGTTTTATTGAAATTTACTGTCAGTAATCGATTATTGAGCCAGTTAATTATGTTAATGAAATCTCTTTCACATTTTATTTTAAGGGTATCCCAACTACTCGCAGTATATATGATTGCTGTGTCGTCAGCAAAACTCAAAATATAACCTTCACTATTAATATTCAGTAAATCATTTATATATATATTGAAGAGTATCGGCCCGAGAACTGATCCCCGCGGAACTCCATAGGTAACATTTGCAGCAGTGCTCATTTCATCACCAATTTTAACATATTGATGTCTGTCTTTCAAATAACTTTTGAATAGTTGGTATGCAGTTCCTCGGAAGCCAACACTCTCCAACACACCTAATAACTGAGTGTGACTGACTGTGTCAAATGCTTTTTTGAGGTCGACAAATACACCGAGTGTTGGTGTCTTGGCATCAACATTTTTAGATATTTTCGATGTTAGGTATGCTATTGCATCTTCAGTAGATTTTTTTTCCGTGAAACCGAACTGTTTGGTTGATAATAATTTATACTTCTCCAGGAATCCTATCATGCGTTTCTTGATAAGTTTTTCTATTATTTTTGCTCTAGAGTTGACAGAATTGAAATGGGGCGATAGTTTCCCATATCAAGTTCGTCACCATTTTTATATAGTGGCTTAACTACTGCTGACTTCAGGGCTCCCGGGAAATGTCCCGTTTCAAAGTACTTATTGATAAGGTAAGTGAGTGGTGTAATAATGATGTGTGATACGTTCATTAGAATACTTTTAGTTATACCGTCTAGACCGGGAGCTTTTCTATCTTTCAATGACTTGAGAATTTCCATCACTTCATTTTCGTTGGTTTCGGTTAGATAAAATGAATTTTCCAATTTGCTGGAAATTCTTGGTTCTTCCACATTGGTATTATTGATTATTTCATTTGCTAAGTTTTTCCCAATTTCAGAAAAGTATTCATTGAATTTTTCGGCAATCTCTACTTCTTGGCAAATTATATTTCCTTTTGGTCCTCTGATTTCAGTTATGTTTTTATTTTCCTTTTCAGCTTTTGTTATTACACTCACGCATTTCCATAGGCCTGTTGTATTATTTTTATGTTTGATAATTTGATGTTGGTAGTAATTTAGTTTGGCGGATTTAATAAGATCATTTAATTTATTTCTGAATTTTTTGTACTCATTTTTTTTATCTATGTCTGTAGGTTTTTTTTTTTTTTTTAGGAATATTTGTTTTTTTTATTATCCAAATAAATTTCTTGCCAGTTCATTTGTTATAAGAGATATGTACTTATTTTGGTCGAAAAACTTTCTTTTTTTTCCTATTAATTTTATTTCAGGGGAAGCCAATTGCACGACTGTTGAATAATGATCCGTAATATCTGATTTTAAAATTATTGGAGTAATTTTGAAGGGTTTTGTGTTATCTCTAATATAAAAATGATCAATACATGTCTGACTTTCACCTTGTATTCTGGTTGGCTTATTTATTGCTGAAATGAATCCGTATTCTCCCAAGATATTCTGATAATTTTCTACTTGATCCTCATCTTCATTTAATATGTTGATATCAACATCTCCCAAAATTATATGTGTTTCGGAATTTCTTTGTACATTTTCAAGATATGTTTCAAGATGATAATTAAATTCATCCACAATTGTGGAAGGAGGTCGGTAAATTGTGGTCATCAGAATATTAATGGTTTTTATCCTGAAATCTCTTATATACTGATTCATTTTTATATATATGTCAGCTCGAATATCAGTTCCAAGATCCTTTCCAATATAAAATCAAGCAATACAAAAACAGAATGTTACTGCGGATAAAAATTATATAAAATATACTTAAAATATGATTATAAAATTGAACAACTATAAATACCAGTGGAAGATATGAAAATTCGATTTCGAATAAGTTCAATTATCCTAGGACAATTTGAAGACAAGTACAAATAAAATAAAATACCTTAGCACACTTAGTTGAAGCACGTTGTGTTTTTAAAAAATTCAACATAAAATGTCTACATAATATCCTTCTTTGTTTAGTTTACCTGGTTTTTGTTGATGGAGCGTGTTCTTGGTTTCTCCTGTTTTGCTTTATATGATTGTGGTGGTGGTCCGGTTTTTTTAGTTACTGGGATCGCTGGGGTATTTTGAATTTTCTTTAGGATGCCTTCTATGGGTTGGGCTGTTGGAGTAGAAGGTGCACTGTTTGGTTTGTTTTCGGAGAATTCGTTTCTTTCTAGGTCTTGTCTTCTTGATTCTCCTCTTGTTTAGCAAGAAAAAGGTGTCTTCTTAAGATTTTATTCTCTTTTCTTTGGGTATCTGTCAAGTCGTTTGCTATGGAGATATTTTTCCCTTTCAATTTGTTGCAGTTTTTCAGGACTGTTTTTTTGGTGAGGCAAGAGTTAAATTCAATTTTAATGGGACAGTTTTCTGATTTCCCTAGGGTGTAGATGTCGCTAAAATCACTTTCCTTTAATTCTATGCCAAGCAAGTCTTTAAGATCCTGACACAAAATATCAGCAGTGACCTCTTCTGGTTTTTTGTTCAGTCCGAAAATCAAAATATTTTTCTTTTTTTCTGCTCTTTTTAGTTTCTCCACTTCATTTTTCAGTTCACCATTTTCTGTTTCCAGTTTTGTCACTGCGTTTTTTAATTGTTCTATCTTCATAAGCAGCCTTGTTTCACTAGCCTCGATGCAGTTCTTTATTTCCGTCCTATTTTTCAAGATCTCTTCATGAATGTTTATAATTGCTTTTTCCACATCTATCGACATAGTAGTGCCGCCGAAACAACGTATACGGTTCCCTTTATGGTCTGGCTAATCTTCTTCAGAGTCGATGTTTGTTTACTCTTTTTTGTTGCCTTTGTATTTTTGGGCTTGCAGAAAATGATGCAGATATGTTCAAATTAGGTGTAACGTACATTCGGTTTAGATATTTCATAGGGTGATATCACTGTTCATCTCACTGGTTGCTGATTTTTAAAATTTTTGGTCGTTTTATTCACAGCTACTTTGTAACTTTTCACTCGAGATTGAATCACAATGTACATTCGCTAAAGCTCGCCACAGACCTCATAATGTGTTCTGAACATCTGATTCATAAACAACATACTACTGTTCTACAGCCCTTCTCGGATCATTGCATTGTACTATCTGTCTATTGGCACTGGATAATTTAAAACTAAACCTTTTTTGTACACAGTCAGGGATTTTATGATGTTTACATTTGGATGCCTTCCTAACTGATCTAGGTAACAGTAATCTAGGACGAGTCTATTTAGCTTATGATATGAGAAGGTTAGAATATTCTGCTAACTTCTAATTCACATGCGCCCATGATAACGTGAAAATGCGCAAGAAAAAGGCATCATGACTGACCGCTTGATGGAAAAAACTAAGCAGGTGGCCACTGGAATTACTATGAAGAATCGCGTAATAACACAAATTCAGGAATCAAGCGAGAAAAGAAAGCATATTGAGAATATACATGAAAAACGCGAGAATACGAAAATTCCTTATACCCTGAATGATGTCAATAACATCAATCGTTATTTCATTGACTCATCTAAAAGTGATTCGGAATCTGATACACCCTTCTTCAGTATGGCCAAAATGACATGGATGGAATAGATAACTTCAACTTCAATTTCTCACTCACCACATCTGTGATAGTAGAGCAGAAAACACTTCTTTATCTAAAGAAGTTTTTTCTGCTCTACTATCAATTAAGTCGAAGGCAGTGGTGCCGATGATATGAGATTAATATTATGTCCTTTATCTTGCAATTCATGACCATAAAATCTAACAAATATTCTTTGTGGAAACGTATACATCTTATTTCTCTGCCCAAAATTAATGTCAATGAGGAAGATGAAGAACTGCGTCCTATCAGTATATTGTGTATAGCACACAATATATATATATATATATATATATATATATATATATATATATATATATATATTTTTATTCATAATATGGCTCTGGTTGTCGCCATATTGAATTTTGTCATAATGAAGCGTCTGGTTGTCGCCGTATTGAATACAACATACAATTCTACCCCCCCTCCCCAATTTCTTGTCTCTCTTCTAGTGACACTACTTATATTTATACATGTGTATCAAATATAAATAATGAATATTGAATGATAGACAATAAAGCTTAAATTGTTATTTGCTTACCTTGTAGAGCTCATCCGTTTCTGAATAGTGAAAGAACAGTCAGCCAAGACGGCCACGTTCACCAGTAACTCCTCCCTTGAGTGCTACTCTATTCAGTGCGCACAAAAAGTACATTTTTAACTCAAATAATATTGTATAAACCTGTTTCTACTATCAAAAAATGCAAGAAGTATTCAAGAAAACCAAGATATTCACCACATACTACAATAACGTAACTAGGTAGAAAATAATTGTAGTAATTCTCTCAAATGGGTAATTAATTACTCGTCGTCAATAAAACTATCATAATTGCTGCTATCTTCACCCTCCGTTTATAATGAGCAGTTGAACCGTATGCGTCAAGTATGCGATCCTTTTCCGAATATTCATTTTCCGATTCAATCACATGACCTTAATACTTTTTCCAAGTATCTCGGGTCACATTTGCAAGAGAATTTTCTGTGAAAGTTTTGGCATCGTCGAGTGAATGTCATGTAGTCTTTTGCTATATCGCCTTCTACTATTTCCCAAATTTTTTCGGTTGGATTTCAATCCCGGTGATATGGAAGCAGCCGTAAAATTGTATGACCTCAGGAACGAATTGTCATCCCTTTCCGTCGAATCAAAATGTCTGTTCAGACCACAATGTCTAGTCACAATGCCCGTGATAAGAGGAAAATCGTTCCTTTTCAGTCCAAGTAGGCATTTCGGTTCAATATGAAGTGGTTCTCCCGAGAACACTTTTGAACGCCTGGTATCCAAATTTTCCCAACTCAGTTGGTGATCTCTTATACGAGTAGAACTAGTGTTCCTTGCTTTGGCACCTCATGTTTTCCAAAAGGCTCCTTAGTATTGCTAGAATATTCTTAGGTTTCCGTGACCTTTTTCCCCCGTTCATACACTTTTACCAGGATTACTGCAAGATATTTGACTACGCTAGAGAAGCATATATTGGTACCTCCAATCTGAAGAGGTCTAATTGTTAGTACTACTGGGTCATTTGCATAACCTTGATTTCGAAGAGTCCACAATAAAGACTGTCTTCATTATATAAAAAACTCGGGCTAATACAAAATTCCCAAAGTGGGTTTATATGCAAGTTCGGCGAAAACTTCATTTCCTAGATCTGCCACATTCATACTTCTAACAAGTGATGCAATTTGTAGATAAATGTTTTGTACACCTTGATTGATTCGTAAAGTTGAGATTTGTACATAGTTGGCGAAAAAGGTATATTCTTGTCAGAAAGCCATTGCATCATTTCCGCCTTTGAGGAATTGGATGTAGGGTCTTCATTCACTAGTACATTATGAAAAGACGCATTATCAATTATCACTACTGCTCTGGGAGGTAAATTAGGTATTAATTTTTCTCGCAACAATTTTTCGTGATTTTCCGAGTTCATGTCGTCGTTATAATTGCCGCTCTTACTTTTGGAATATATGTGAATAATCCAGGCGATATTCCACTTTTCAACTTTTTAAAATAGTTGATCCTTGACGCTCATATGTCACTCATTTCTATGAGAATTTTCCTGTTGTTTTGTGTTTTTTTTCACTTGAATTCAATTTTCTTCAGAAGGTGGTACACCGTAGCTTTTTTGCCCGCCCAGTGTAATACATTTTCTGATTGTCGTTGGAGATTGTTTAGTGTTATGAAAATTGTGGAAATTAATTTTTATATCGTCGAATATATAATCTTGTAACTTTGGGATTACGCCTATTTTATTTCTCCTCTGTTTTAGTGAACTGAATACTGGATTTCCAGTATCTTCCATAGCCGTGACTTCTACTTCTTTCATAATACGTTCAATAGTTCTTACCACTCATCGTGAATATGTTGTTTCATTTCCTGTTTCGATTCATCGACTATATAGTCACTAATATATCCACTGACATGTATCACGGAAATGTATGCAATTTCAATCTTGGAGATCACTTAGGAATAATAATGAGAGTAAAAAATCATAATTACATAAATAACATGAATTTGAAACGTATTTCATTTAGAGACATGGGCGATAATAATATTAGGAATTTACAAAACTACCTTGATGTTGAATCCTTCTTTCCAGTATATAACTGTTCCGAAAATATAGATACAATATTCAGTAATTTTATAGGAATAATTGACTATGCCCTAGCTTTATTTTGTCCGTTTAACAGTAAGACTATTCATCAGAAAAACAGCTCCTCCAAGGAGTGGGTAAATAAAGAAATCATAGAAATGGGCAGAACATTGAAAAACTTATATTGGCTAAAGGTGAAATACGCATGAACAAACAGGCCTAAATGAAGAGTATAAATGTTTTAAAAAGGAGTACGAACGAAAGGTCAGTTACACCAAGCATACTCACTATCAGTCACGTATAAACGACAAACAAAATATAACCGAAAAACAAAAGTACTTTTGGAAATTAGTCCGGGAAAAAAACGGTAAAACAAAAAACAACCAGCCACCTGAAATTGTCATCAACAACAAGTTGACCACTAACAAAACTGTGATAGCTGATGAGCTTTGCAAACACTTTGCAACGTCACCCAGAATCGCACTAGATCTGCACTTTCCAAATTCAACATCCGAGGTATGCACTGTGAGTAATCCACAAATGAACTCTTTCTTCTTTAGTGCTGCCAATCCTACAGAAATACTAGACATAATAAATAATTTAAAAAACACCGATAGTATTGGTGTTGATTGTATTTCTACTAAAATAATTGAAAGCATAGGATCATACATTGCAGAGCCCCTTGCGTACATCATCAATCTCTCGATTGAACTAGGTAAATTTCCTGATATTTTGAAAATCGGAACGATTACACCAATCCCTAAAAAAGTTAATTCCCAGTTCCTGGAAGATTATAGACCCATAACTGTTCCCACGGTCATATGTAAAATAATAGAGAGAGCACTGTATAATAGAATTATAACATACTTTGAGAAATATCAAATAATCAGTATGTGTCAAAATGGTTTTTATCCAGGGAGATCAACAGAGAGTGCTATCTACAATCTTTTCCAGTATATCCATAAACATTTGGATCAGAAGAAACATGTGGGGATACTTTTATTTGATCTCACCAAAGCATTTGACTGCCTGGATTTGAAATTTCTCGAAAGTAAGCTTCAGTCAGTAGGCATTAGGGGGAAAGTATCAAAATGGTTGATGTCCTATTTGGAGCATAGAAAAATATTTATCAGAATGAATGGCACCGAAACAGAAACATACGATGTGAATTTAGGAGTTCCGCAAGGATCAATTCTGGGGCCACTCCTGTTTCTCATATTCATTAATGACCTTCCAAATTTCATGAAAACTGATTGCCTAGTGCTATATGCAGATGATGTCTCATTAGCTGCATATGGTGATAATTCTCAAATATTACAAGAGAAATTGAATGATTTAGCAAACCAAATCACCGAATGGTCACAAAGAAATGGAATGATACTCAATGCTTCCAAAACCGTTCTTCTACACGTAAACCCAAAAAAAGAATTACGTGATCAAATTCATATAAATATAGGAACAGTTTCGTTACAACCAATTTCTTCTGCACGATTTCTTGGAACTTATCTGGATTCAGATCGCTATTGAGAATGTCAGCAAGAAAGTAAACTCAAGTTACTATGCTATAGTCCAACTGAAAACGATATTCTATAAAGAACAACTCCTTAATGTCTATTATGCGCTCGTATACTCTCGAATTAGCTATGACATTATTGTATGGGGAAATACATCAATGGCTCGCAGACTACTGATCTCATAAAAATGTATTATCAGACTTATATTTGATATCAAACGAACAGACTCATGTAAACCATATTTTAGAGATAATAACATCGTAACAGTTCCCAGTATATATATTTACAAATGTATTTTGCTTGTCAGTAAAAATATAGATTCACTAACACATAATCATGATAGTCATAATTATAAAACTAGGCATGGCAATTTGCTACAAATTCCTCACCACAGAACTTCCTTATATGAAAAAAGTCCTCAATACAGTGGTATAAAGTTTTTCAATATACTCCCGGAATCAATAAAAAGTGAAAGAAATGAAATACGTTTCAAAAAACAAGTAAAAAGTTATTTGATTGAGAAATGCATATATAGCCCAAGCGAGTTTCTTACTTAAAATTGTATTGACTGTTAAATTATACTGAACATTGTGTGTCTAAATGTCTATGTGTAAACAATAACTGAAATTGTATAATAACTGTTATTTATGTGCCTGTAAGTCTTCGAGTCTTCTTTACGGTCTCGTAGAATGAAATTTTATGTATATATGATTATAGGTGTAAAGATTTTTTATTTTTTTATATTTTTATATTTATATTTTTGACATGTCCAATACCATGTAATATGGTCCTAATGGAATAAAATATTATTATTATTATTATTATTAATAATATTATTCGAAACTAATGTTGTACACTTTGCAGCGTCTTTCCACCAGACATTTTTATTACCAAAAATCACAATTACACTACAATCAGTCGAAGAACACCGATACAAATCTCAACATTAGCTGACCAAAATTAAGGTAGTTCCGCCACGAGACAGTTGAATTAAGAAATTATTTTCGACGGAATCGAAAAATTTCAAAAGACTTTTCGACTTGAAACGCGAAAACAACATTTTTTTGAAGGGGGCGTTTGCTCCCCCAATTGACTCTAGAAAATTTCTCCGTTATAGAAAGTCGACGACTCAAAAAATTGATGTCCCCGAAAAGCGCAGCAAAAAAAATCAGATCCGGGCCCTCCCCCACACCAGAAATCATACGTCATAGGAAAAAATTATCGTTTTTCGATAAAACTTCAATGGACTTCTTTGTAGTACTCTTTTTGATTTTTTTTTGGGGGGAAGGGGGGTATCGCTAAAATCGATGGAGTCAACTAGGAGAAGGAATTTTTTTTTCACGTTCAGACCCTCAAATGGTTCCCCGTCCTTCTTTAAAAAGTCCCCTGGCACAATCCGCATTTCCCTACGACCTCCCCTTTAGGCTGTTCGCTTCCCCGTGGACTATTTTGAATAACGAGACTAGTTTTGATTATATGTGTCAAACTAGATGGTCAATCACTTTGGAATTTTTTTTCACAATATCTGTGATATCCTGCTCTAGCTCCTCCTCGTTTTTCATGAACTTCTTAATTTTAGTACCAACGGTAGAATTAATAATGTGATGTTTGCCTATGCATGGTGTTACGTGTTAATTGAGTCAACTTCAATTATATATATCTCGGGTTCGGGATGGTGAAACTTGTTAAAATTTCATGGCGGTGTTGTTCACATGTTAAACAATACGTATACCAAATTTTAATAATTTCCTAATTCAACTGTCTCGTGGCGGTACTACCTTAAAACAAAACTGACGATGCCTATGCTTGTAACAAATTCTTTTGTAGAAACCTAGGTAAACAAATTCTGAGTAAAAGATTAGGATCACTATGGTTATACACATTGTAATCGAAATTTCAATAAATACCGGTTTTTCTCATTTGAAAATACCTAAATCCATTTCGTGTTGAAATTCGCCACTGTACTTCTGTACAAGGTAATTTTAAGTGGATTATCGTCTCTCTTTCTCGATACCTTAAGACATCCCTTTAGCCTAGGCGCATATAAGACTTCCGCCATTCAAAAACGAATGAGCGCTATGTCAATCGATAGCAAATTTTCGTGAAACAAATCAACAATATAAAAATGGCTGCCTCTTAGGCCGAACGCAAATGCATAATAGGTTGATAAAAAATACATTTCAATCTAAATTTTGGCTTTATTATCGGAATTTTTTATACAAGTTTTTAACACAATTGCGACACAACGCCGGACTGCGTTGTCACACATCCATAATTAAATTGGACAGAACGTGGAACGGCGTTCAATTTTGCATAGTTATTATAGGAGACCCGTGATAACTGTCACGGATTGTGTTGCATAACATATCGGTTTAAATCCCCACCCTGCCGGCCAAGACTTTGCCTCTCCCAATTTCATTGCACGCTGTATGGCGTCGTCTTTGCCATAAAAAACTAATTTCGTTGTATTTGGTGCGTCACGCGATGTACAGTGTGATGATATTTTATATCTTGAGTTACGAATGGCATGACAAATATACTTAGAATAATATTTTAGTTTTTGAATTACGAGTTTTTTTACAAGATACAATAATATTTTATTTTTAAGACTTACAAATTTTGTAGATAAAAAGAAACTCTATGGTTTTTTCGTTTTATTTCAAATTTTGAGTATATTTTTTGCAGACAACTGCGTAACTTTTCGAATATCGATAAACGTTCCGTTCGTTTTGAGTAATTAGTGAACTTTCCTGTGTCCTTCATCGTGTTAAAAAACATATTCCATTTGTGAAGTTCAATGCATTTTCACCAACGGCAAGGGTTGAAAAAAAAAATGTTTTCTCAATTAAATTCCGAAACGGTAAGAGTTGCAAAAAAATCACAGAAAAATATTCTCTTTACATGTTTACCTATTCCCAAAATCAACAGAGCTAGGGAGTTTTAAGATAACAGGGAATGAATTTTTTTTTACATAATAGAACTAGAAAAATTCATGGATTTTTTTTCTCAGTCCACTCTAAAACATGCAAACTTTTCTATCAAACATAAAGTTTCAATGAAAAGTTATAACTTAATTTCAATTATAATGATCAAATGAGTATTTTGGTATGCAGAAAAATTTAAATAATTACCAACTGTCAAAATGAATTGTTATAATGTGGAGAGAGTTGGCTGCGTGCAGACAGGAATTTTTTAATTCCAGGAAAAAATATCTTCGGGCGAGGATCGAACCCACGACCTCATGATTACCTTTTTCTAGAATTTGAAAATTCTTGCCTGCACGCCGCCAACTCTCTTTAGATTATATATCACAGACACAAATTTCCCTTCTGAATTGTTATTACTCTGAGAAAAAAGGATGGATTTTTCAGGGTTCATTGGAAAAAAATGGAAAAGCGATTATCTTTCTAGTTTCTATGAGTTCGAAAAAATATCAAGTCCTGATTTTGATAGCTCTCTAACTTTGTTTATTTTCAAGATAAGAAATGGAGTAAGGACAGCATTTTTATGTATATGCTCTACTACCACTTCTTTCTTCAACTCTCACGCAGCAACTTTACAAATAATTACAAAACTTCTATATAAAATTCAGGAATTAAGGTCAAAATTTAAATATGAAGGGATTTTTAATTGGATTCTAAAAAGTAATTGGCATTCCACGTATTGGCTACGAGGAATTGTAATCGGTTTAATTCGTACTTCGAAGTTCGCTAGTTTTCGGGTAACGGCACCTCCAAATCGACGACATATATTTTTGAAATAACGTATGAAAGTTAATAATTACAATTTGGAGGCCAGCAATGCCGAACGCGGTTAGTAATTGGATGGGTAACCACCTGCCAGATAAAAGTCCCCAAAAATATAATCTTTGAAACTCAACTTCACATATCAACAGCACTTTTGTTGTATGAACACATATATTAATCATCTACCAATATGGATAACACTCCATAAAACGCCATGATAGCAGAGTGAAAACGAACGAAAATCAGTCTTTCCTTTCTCATGCGGGCACTTGAAAATTACTGCGCATGCGCAACTTACGACTCATAACATTAATATTTGAGGTTAGTTCATTAATTTGATATATTGACCAGAATTAGGCAATCCAAACCAAGTGGCGGTTGTTGCCACACAAATCACAAATTGATAATCGCCTTAAGAACCTCATTGTCAGTATTTTTTCTTATTTTCGGAGTTTTCGTGATTACCTGAAGACACTATTGTTGAAAAGCAGAGACGTTGGTGAACGGTATGCTTGAAAATACATCCCCATGTTCAGTTTACATTTTTATCACTGTATTTGTTACAGGTATGAAAAAAAATGAAGTTAAGATTGATCAGTGATTTATATCCTCCTACACTGAATAATTCTGAACTGAATTGTTCAATTGATAGTGCTCCTTCTGTTAGGAATATGTATATTATTTCGAATTTGGTTTTTACTCATAGCTTTCATTCCCAAATGCAGAGGAAGGAAGGTATAGAAATCCATGAATATTTTAATCTGGCTTCGTTGTGAATACGAGAGCAATGATTCAGAATCATTCATACATTTTAGTTGGACAGGTGAGTCTTTTTTCAAGCAGCAGCCTTTTTGTCTTGGTGGATACATGTACAGTGGCAAATCTTGAGTCATCGAAGTGAATTTTTCATTTCAAACAGGACTATTATATATCAGCAATTATTCTTAAGAGGCAATTCATGACTTCTGATCTGATCATTATGTTTATTGCCAACTTTGGTTATTATGAGACATTGATTTGATATTTCAGAATATTACTTCTCAACTTTCATGATAGTTCTAATCAACATTACTTTTTTTTTCACATGGCAAATGAAAAACCTTCAAATATTCCGTGCATAATTGCAAAGGATGGAAGCATTTGTACAGCTCACGGAAATAGTGAAGTATGCAGTTACGTTTGTGCCACATTATTTGCAGCAGAGTATGCAAATACCAAGAGAGAGGCAATGTCACGCACAGATTTGGAAGCTGTGTGGCCAATGCCATCCACACAAAAAATTTAATGGATGAATGTCTCTTGCTCAGTTCTTTGGTAAAAATAAAATAATGTCTTAACTCCGAATGAATATATATATATATATATATATATATATATATTTATTTATATATCACGATACTTACGATCCCTGGTATGTAACATTAATTTTGACCCAATTAATTCATACAGAATTAGAATTTTAATATTACAAGACTCGATCTAGTCTTTCCACAATTGCCTGAAATATCTATAAAGGGAAGGTTCAGATTGAAAAACGGAAAATATGTATTCCAATGACTCAATAAGAATGTCTGAATGTTTCTTGAGATGGTAGGTATATGAACATTCATTTTGATTGTTATCTCCTTTGTAAGTGGAAAATATATCAATTATCTGTATGTATACGAACTTCATTTGAAATGAGACTTCCTAATGTACAATTGCAAGTAGGCAAAATCATACATATAATCGTAAGAACAAATCACAAAAGTTTGAAGTGATATCCATGAACGAATAATGGATTTTTTCATGATTGTACACACATTTATGTCTGCTGCAGACTCTGATACTTGATTTTCGAATCCGTAAGATCAAGCTCTTCTCTTCCTTGATAAATAATTTTTACTAGTCATAAACTTGTTACTTTAGGTAGGCACCTAGTAAAACCCGACCTCTATCCCTATCCCACAGTCAACTACAATGCAAGTAACTGGCATTTTTCTTCAGTTGAAGCACGAATTATAATCCAAAATTGAAAAAATTACTCAAATTTGCATAGAAAATCACAAAATAAACACTTTTACCGCTATGTTCACTTATAACGAATTATAAAATGTGTGCCTTCAGCCGCGATATTGCTTTCGTTTTGACAGATCGCTGGACAAGTGAAAATAAATGTAACAATTTTGTGGTTGTTATCACAATGATAATTTGCGACAAATGGAATGAGCTTGTCTTTCTTCAACATTTTTCACGTGAAATAATGACTACTAGAACGAGATGGACGAACAAAATCGGGTTTTTGATAAAGAACGTGTTTATTTCTTGGTGCTTGCGCATTCACTTTTAGGCTATCCTTATTATCAATATTTAAGTTAATGAATGTATAGTCCATCCAATATCAATTGCAGAAGCTGTTTCTATAGGGAGCAAATGACAACTCACTTCGCTAACACGAGCGTATATGCGAAGAAACGGAACGAAAAATAATCTGTACTACTCGTAAACATTTTCCGTCGGCAAACGGTACATCAAAAGAGCCGATAGTCAACGTGGACTCGAGTGAGGGCTGTCAGTTGTACAACCGATTCGTCTGGAGCAATCAAGTTGGACATAATGCTGGCAGCTGTGTCTCTACGATGGGAGGTCATAAATCACGCGTTATATTTGTGTTCTAATAGCTCTGAAAGATTAAAAACCAGTAGCGTCTATGGTCTTGGTGGGTGCCGATCAAAATACGTTTTAGGATATAATAATAACCTACATCAAACAATGAAAGAAATTATTTTTCTTTCTTAATGTATTTGTATAAATAAAAGCTTGTCTTAATTTTTTTTCATTTTTCATTATTTATGAAGTATTTTTAAAATCTTAAAATATCTAAATAAAATAAGTTATCTCCGCTACTGCTGCTCACACGATTTCGCCGCAAGACTTTTTTATGCTTCTGCAATTGATATTGGGAAAACTATATGTATGAACACTGTCACTATCATAAACTAAATTTCACAATATGAATCTAACAAAATTGTAGGGTCATCAGAAAATATTGATTATTCCTTTCCTTCAAATAACTATGATTAGGAAATATTGATATACGAGTACCGGCGGTTTGATCATTCCATTCGTTCGGAAAATAATCTTTGCACCTACTGCGTAAAACCTTTAACGCCCACAACTTCCAGTCGCAGGCGTAAAAGTTACATTTTAGGCATTTGGTACAAAAATAACTATTTCGTCAGAAGTGTAATGGATTTTTTGTGGACTTACTTAATTGTAATAACCGGAAAAGTAGGAAAAAACCACAGTAAAACACAATTACCTACATTTTGGAAATTTGAATCCCGACGGATAATCGAAAATTGCTTACACATGGGCCTTCTTTTCCGAATATTGGAAACAAAAACCAAACATTACGTTCATATTCACCCCGATTGAATATTTATCAACCATTCGTGAAAGAGAATAAAGATATCGGCCCTGAAAACGTGCGGTAGCTAGAAAAATAAGACAGATGTCAAATATGGAAAGAGCTGTTGAACTGATTGTGCTCATTGAGCATTCGACAGGCCAATGACGGATCGCTTGCCTTTCAGAATAATTTCAAACAAGTTCACGTCGACAGCAAACTCCCTTTACGGGATCAGCAAAAAAGATTGAATGGTTTGTGATCCCACGGCGGCAAGTTTATAGTTGTAAAGCAGCATATTTGAGAGTTTCTCAGCAGAATTTAAAGATCCGGAGGCGATCGTTTCTGTCACGAACAAAATGAGGATATTCCGCAAATACAGATTTAGGCCAGTGGCTAACAGTTTGAATGAAATGAATCTTACTATTATAATGCTTTCGTAAATATAATTGACAACTGAGAATCGACGATTGAATTTACAAAGATACTTTGGATCATTCATGGAGTGGACTATTTTGTCTTAACTAAGGTAATAAACACGGGAGAAAAGCGAAGACGTTCCTCATTACTATTGGAAGAAAACTTTTGGCCTTCTTCTTTTTATGACTGGGACGTTTCCAAAACATTTGCTTGTATTCAAAAACTTCTCGCAAAATACTTTACACAAAAGGTTAGGTGTAATGAATTTTGTGATAAGTTTCTGAATAAGTGATTAGAGAGTTTTTGCGAATTTAATTTTTCACATACAGTGGAGAGGTATAAAGTCGAGATTTTTCCTGGAATTCAACATACTTACTGTCTATAAAAATACAATGTCACTATTATTCATTGATAAATGTATACCCTATCCCAACATGCAAATGACATGTCATTATATCTCTCTTATATGGGTATTTTTCATGATATCCAATGTGTCAGGTGAGTAATGTAATAAACCAAGGTCTCATGATACTGCAGTTTACTGGACAATCCTTTATGAATTAGGTATTGGGAAAACCAATCGAAAATATTCCAACAAATATCACAGAATAGAAATATCGAATTAAACGGTTTTCTTCACATAAAGGATTCAATATAAAATTGAACCAGAAAATGGTAGATCTCAGGTGAAAAACAACTACTTTCCTGGCAAATACCACGCAGAACGTTGAATGATATTCACCTGAAAATCCATGCATACTTCCATATAATATCAATGGACATTGAATGCAAATGTTTCTTTCTGATAAGCTCGATTATGTTCAATTTATGTCGTGTTCACCTAACAATCCGCATACCGGTTTCAGGCTTCTTGGCCTCATCAGTACGAGTAGTCAACCAGCCAAGGTCCAAGAACTCTGGCTGAAGTGAACAACGTAAACAAACCATCATCGAGCTTGTACACCTATGGTACGCCGGAAAGGATAAACTTTAACTGGCGGTACCTAGTGACAGAAAGAAACACTCCGAAAATCTCCACCTCGATAGGTTTCTAAATAAAAATTCCTTCTCAGTAGGAGTGGCAAGCCCGTCTAGCATATAGTGGAAGATAAGTGCCATGTGAAGTGGAATGAATAGAAAAATCGAATTAAACGGTTTTCTTCACATAAAGGATTCAATATAAAATTGAACCAGAAAATGGTAGATCTCAGGTGAAAAAACAACTACTTCCCTGGCAAATACCACGCAGAACGTTGAATGATATTATTTAGAAACCTATCGAGGTGGGAGATTTTCGGAGTGTTTCTTTCTGTCACTAGGTACCGCCAGTTAAAGTTTATCTTTTCCGGCGTACCTATAGGTGTTACAAGCTCGATGGTGGTTTGTTTACGTTGTATGTCTCACTTCAGCCAGAGTTCTTGACCTTTGGCTGGTTGACTCTCCGTACTGATGAGGGCCAAGAAGCCTGAAACCGGTATGCGGATTGTTAGGTGAACACGACATAAATTAAACATAATCGAGCTTATCGAAAAACTTTGCATTCAATGTCCATTGATATTATATGGAAGTATGCATGGAATTTCAGGTGAATATCATTCGACGTTCTGCGGTATTTCCAGGAAAGTAGTGTTTTCACCGAGATCTACCATTTTCTGGTTCAATTATATTGAATCCTTTATTGAAGAAAACCGTTTAATCGATTTTCTATTCATTCCACTTCACATGGCACTTATCTTTCACTATATGCTAGACGGGCTTGCCACTCCTACTGAGAAGGAATCTTTTATTTAGAAACCTATCGAGGTGGGAGATTTCCGGAGTGTTTCTTTCTGTCACTAGGTACCGCCAGTTAAAGTTTATCTTTTCCGGCGTACCTATAGGTGTTACAAGCTCGATGATGGTTTGTTTACGTTGTGTCTCACTTCAGCCAGAGTTCTTTGGACCTTTGGCTGGTTGACTACTCCGTACTGATGAGGGCCAAGAAGCCTGAAACCGGTATGCGGATTGTTAGGTGAACACGACATAAATTAAACATATTCGAGCTTATCAGAAAGAAACATTTGCATTCAATGTCCATTGATATTATATGGAAGTATGCATGGATTTTCAGGTGAATATCATTCAACGTTCTGCGTGGTATTTGCCAGGAAAGTAGTTATTTTTCACCTGAGATCTACCATTTTCTGGTTCAATTTTATATTGAATCCTTTATGTGAAGAAAACCGTTTAATTCGATTTTTCTATTCATTCCACTTCACATGGCACTTATCTTTCACTATATGCTAGACGGGCTTGCCACTCCTACTGAGAAGGAATCTTTTATTTAGAAACCTATCGAATAGGGAGATTTTCGGAGTGTTTCTTTCTGTCACTAGGTACCGCCAGTTAAAGTTTATCTTTTCCGGCGTACCTATAGGTGTTACAAGCTCGATGATGGTTTGTTTACGTTGTGTCTCACTTCAGCCAGAGTTCTTTGGACCTTTGGCTGGTTGACTACGCCGTACTGATGAGGGCCAAGAAGCCTGAAACCGGTATGCGGATTGTTAGGTGAACACGACATAAATTAAACATAATCGAGCTTATCAGAAAGAAACATTTGCATTCAATGTCCATTGATATTATATGGAAGTATGCATGGATTTTCAGGTGAATATCATTCAACGTTCTGCGTGGTATTTGCCAGGAAAGTAGTTGTTTTTCACCTGAGATCTACCATTTTCTGGTTCAATTTTATATTGAATCCTTTATGTGAAGAAACCGTTTAATTCGATTTTTCTATTCATTCCACTTCACATGGCACTTATCTTTCACTATATGCTAGACGGGCTTGCCACTCCCACTGAGAAGGAATCTTTTATTTAGAAACCTATCGAGGTGGGAGATTTTCGGAGTGTTTCTTTCTGTCACTAGGTACCGCCAGTTAAAGTTTATCTTTTCCGGCGTACCTATAGGTGTTACAAGCTCGATGATGGTTTGTTTACGTTGTGTCTCATTTCAGCCAGAATTCTTTGGACCTTTGGCTGGTTGACTACTCCGTACTGATGAGGGCCAAGAAGCCTGAAACCGGTATGCGGATTGTTAGGTGAACACGACATAAATTAAACATAATCGAGCTTATCAGAAAGAAACATTTGCATTCAATGTCCATTGATATTATATGGAAGTATGCATGGATTTTCAGGTGAATATCATTCAACGTTCTGCGTGGTATTTGCCAGGAAAGTAGTTGTTTTTCACCTGAGATCTACCATTTTCTGGTTCAATTTTATATTGAATCCTTTATGTGAAGAAAACCGTTTAATTCGATTTTTCTATTCATTCCACTTCACATGGCACTTATCTTTCAAATATCTCAGACTTGTACTTTTTTTAGTATTCAAATATACAGTGTGGCCCATTTAAAATGGAGCCACCCCTGTAGAATACGCATTTTTCAGTCAATCTCAAAAATATATTTTTATTAAAACTGTATCTTGACACAAATTTTCATAACTTTAGTTTCATTTCCAGGACACTCTATGGTTTTTTTTCTTTGTCAAAAACGGCAAAAGTTTATTAGGCAATTTTTGTTTTCAAATTTGACTACATCACTGGATTTGTAGTCGTTATAAATGGAAACCATCAAAATTTCATAAAAAAATATCGGTTAACAACGAGTTACAACAACTTTAATTTTGGAAACAAAGTATTTGATTATAATTTGTATTTAGATTATAATCTGGCAACACTGCCGATACAAAGTAGAACGCCAGTGAATTTGTACAGCGAAAATCCGAAGTCAATATCTCATTCCGTCCTACAGGTATAACTCCTGAAAGTATGGTAATGTGAGCGATTTGTGGTGTACTAAATCACAGCCTACTATTGATTTAGTACAATACCTATGCCTAATGTATTAGTTCAGCTTTCCTCAAATTATTGATACCTCTCCTAGAAGCTTGTTTTAGTTGAGTTTCGCAGAATTTCAAAGGAACATTTTTTGTTCTGCTTTCTGTTTTATTATTGAATACATAATTTTGATACTTTGAAACTTGATTCGGTTTATTTCGTTTTTTTCGGCTATGGAAGACTGCATAACTTGAAAATGAATTTTTAATTTTCTGTTATTTTCGAATACACTCATAACCTAAACTTAAATTAATGATTCGCTCACATTACCATACTTTCAGGAGTTATAACTGTAGAACGGAATGAGCTATTGACTTCGGATTTCCGCTGTACAAATTCACTGGTGTTCCACTTTGTATCGGCAGTGTTGCCAGATTTTAAATATGTATATAATCTAAATAAAAATTAATATCAAATACTTTGTTTCCAAAACTAAAGTTATTGTAACTTCGTTGTTAACCAATATTTTTTTATGAAATTTCCATGGTTTCCATTTATAACGACTACAAATCCAGTGGTGTAGTCAAATTTCAAAACAAAAATTGCCTAATAAACTCTTGCCGTTTTTAACGAAGAAAAAAAACCATAAAGTGCCTTGGAAATGAAACTAAAGTTATGAAAATTTGTGTCAAGATACAGTTTTTGATGCTTGATTTTAAAAAAAAAATTTTTGAGAATGACTGAAAAATGCGTATTTTACAGGGGTGGTTCCATTTTAAATGGGTCACACTGTATATTGATTCAACTTATGTAGTTTAGCCTCCTGAATACGAATGCTAAAATAAAAACCCGGCGCTCTTATGATAATAGTGGGGAGGTGAGCAACAAAAAAATGAAACTATTTTCGAAAAGCTGATTTTTTATATTATGTCACATTTGTGGTGTAGAGAAATAGCCTGCCGTCAGTCTGCCAGTTTTATTAGCGTTTGGCGCGGGGGCGGCTTTAACTTTGTGAAAAACTTGATTTGTGAGTAGTACACTGAATAAAAAACTGTTCCACCATGGTCTGTCTTGAAAATCTTGCAAACGGGCGCATTAATCTCGTAAAAAATTTTGAAGGTGCTTTCTAAAATATGCGTCGTGCACCTCTTCTCAATATAGCGCGCTCAATAGAGAAGTTTTATTATATTTCATAATAAAATTGATACAATTCATATAAAAATATGAATAGAATATTATTGGCACTACGTGAAGACCCTTTACAATATCGTATATGGTAATCATAGTCAGCTATTGACAAATGATTTATTAATTAATAAGTTTTGAAGTTTATATATTTTGAAATACAGTTTTACATTATCATAGAGTTTCCATATTATTCCAAGAATCATAAAAGTTGCGACGAGAATAGGATTGTTCTTGAATCGTGCAATTTCTTCGCTGATGAATATTCCTTCTTTTAAGAAATTGCGTTCACTACTGATCTTTCCCATCTATTCTTGATAATAGTTTTGTTCTCACGTCCGAATCGTTGCAGACCATACACGAAAATTGGACATTTGAACTGATCGGCTGTTATTTTCATGATGATCTTCGCAAAATGTATTTCACTTTTGCAGCATATGCAACATAATATTCTGAACTATGTTTGGTGAGTTTCATACATTGGTAGCGGGTGTTGAACAGTGATATTTTATTTCCGAACGTTTCTGTGAGTTTGGCAATTGTATCTTTAAAATCGATTTCTTTAGGTTCCTTGGGCAAAATTAGATTGATATATTGTTGATGAACCTGTATGTCCAATTTTCTCAGCAAAAGTCTTTGACTGGATCTGAAAGTTTATGTGCATCCTCTATGAACAAATTCTCATTACATTGGTACCATGCTTCGAAAGTTACATTGCTATCTGGATCATAATGGAATTCAGTGATTTCATTGCCTAGAGTTTCCATACGAAATTATTCACTAACTTCCGCAGTTTTGGATAGAACACCACTTGATTTGAAGTTCTGAGACAGAAGTAAAATAAATTCTTCCTGATTTTTCTTTACTTGATCCTGATGGAGCTACGACTGGACTTGTTGAGCTTTGATGAATCCAGTGATAATTTTCTCGAACTTCTCTGACATGATTATTCACTGGATTGGGTTCTTTTCACTTTCAGCTAGCAGATAGATATAATACCTTCGACTCCATCAGCTGAGCAGATAGATATACCTCCAAATTTATCGGCTGAGCTGATCCCTAGAGTAGAGTAGAAAACCCTGTACAATATCGTATATGAGAATCATAGTGAGCTATTGACAAATGAACGTTGTTAATAATTGATCAATTTTGAAGTTCATACATTTTGAAATACAGTTTCTCATTATCATAGAGTTTCCATATTATTCCAAGCATCAGCTTCATCCCTGCCGATTCAAAACACCACATTCAACACAAAATAGCTGATACACAGATTCGTAAACTTCCCATTGAATGCTGATCGTTTTCAAAATGAAATCAAAAAAATTCAGATAATAGCAATAATTGATGGAAATACACCAGACAATATTGATAATCTCTTGAGAAAGAAGCGTTTCACACGTTTAGTGAATGAAACCATGGATCTGAGAATCCGTCTTCATTCAAACCTCACGAGAGGTCTCAACACTATATTTCGGGATGTAAATTTCCAAGCAGTTCATAGCGATAAAGATAACTTGCAAACGTTATTAGGAAACACGAAGGACAAAACTGACATGTTAGATAAGTCGAGAATTTATGAAATTGGTGGTCGAAATTGTGACAAATTCTATTACGGCCAGACGAAACGTTCAATTTTTTCGAAGGGATAATAAGTCAAGTGTGGCGGACCATATGATCGTATCTGGTCGCAAAATTGATATTCATAATTTGAAAATGATCAAATCGGTCAACGACACTAGAAAATTACACTGCCTGGCTATCCACAAAAATCATAAAGAAAATTTACTCAATGAGGATAATGGGCCTATGTTTTCTACTTTGTTGACTTTGATCCCATAGAACAATCAATATCCCATTAGCGACTTGAGGAACAGTAATTAGTATAAAATAACCCAATTAGAATCCAGGCCCAAATTGTAAGAAAATGTTACAGTTTATTTAATGTAGTTAACCCACTGATAATGATAACTCAGTTATCGAAATGCGCATATAGGAGTGGAGTTTGTAAGTGTGGTGAATCGGTTACTTGTGCAATTTTGTGAAGGAAGACGTGTGAAACTTTTAGGATTTATTGATTGATTATTCACGTTTCTGAAAGTTTCTGTAATTTGGTTTTTCTTTATGTTCAATACATAAATTGAAACTACCCTTTGAAGTAACATTATTATTAAAGTGATCGTAAACTTGCAGATTTATTTAATTATTTTCTTCCATCAAATCATCTGATAGTCATTATGAACATACATACAGAGTGAAATATCAAATTTGCACTAAAAAACTAGTAAAAATTCAAACCATCTTCAACAAATGTCGATATTCCAATACGAATAATAAATTGGCCAAATTTTGCATTGAAATATTAGTAAGTAATAATATGATGTAGGCGCCTATGGGGTATATGAGATATTAGTACTTTTTATCAGGCTAGAACCATAAAAAATTTGAAAAAAAATTGTTGCGTAGGTGGCTGAGATTTCAAATTACAAAAAGGTAATTAACTCCTGATCAAAATTTCTATTTTTTGTTCTCCCCTGAACACCGTTTCGAAATTTAGAATTTTAAAAACTAAAATGCAATTTTTTCGCAATGCACCAATTTTTATCAAGAATTACATTTTCTGACAAACTCACTGTATTACTCTTTCAATAACTTCATTTAACAATAAAATAAAAAAATAACTTTTCCCTAAATATTCCCTAAAAGAACTGTTAAGAAAAAGTCATTCCCGACATCACACGGGTGAAGCCGAAGGAATAAATTAGTAATTAATAAATACATTTGGGATTTGTTGGGTATTTCAACACTTTGACTGATATGTGTGTTGATATGATACACACTGGTCGGGACTCTGGAGTTACGTGTGGTTGAATGCAACACAAGAGTGTGCTCTTTCAGATATATCTATGAATGGCTAACCTGGATTGATATTCATTCTGTGTGGACACGAAGCCCGCAACTACCTATATTTGAAAGACCTTATGAATAATGTAATTTGCAGTGGTTTTATATCTATTCATAGAAAAGTAATACAAAATCATATATGAGTAAAGCCTTTTATTATGTAATGCCAGTTGTTAGGAATATGACAAAAAACACTAGATATATGGACAAAGAAATACAGGAATGGGAAATAATTTATTTCGCACGACACTGAAGAAACTGTCAATACATAAATGTTTAGAGTGCATAGGATATTCCTTGTTCCCTGCTAGAAATGTTGTAGCAGTTCTTGCAATGGCAACATTTTCGTGTTTAGTGATTATCTCATTGATAGTTACATTTTTAGAGGCACATTCAAAAAGTTGACACCACAAGTTTTGCCAAAAATATGTTATACTTATTTTGCCTCCATTTATCTGGTTATACAAATATAAGGAATTGGTTACAGATGTACCGAATATAATTTATCGCCCCCTTTCTATACCACTCAATTGAACGACTTACTGCTGATGAATATAAAGGTATTTGTTCTGAGATATCAGTGTGAATGATTTGGCCTCGTTCCAGATGCTAGAATTGCAGATATACAATCAGGAGCAAATATTTTCGTACGAGTTTGCGCCTGTCTGCTGTGTGTCATATTGCTACACACCCCCTGTGATATGGACAAAGATGTGTTTATTATCGCAATACAAAAAAAAGATAACTGGTGAGGTGTCTAACACTATATAACACAAAGCTATTCTTCAGTTACCCAGATAAATTTTTTATTCAAATTACTGTTTGACATCTCCTAATGCCTTTTTACAAGCTTTTCTATTCGTTCGTTCGTTCATTCGTTCGTTCATTCGTCCGTCCGTCCGTCCGTCCCGTCCGTCCGTCCGTCCCCCGTCCGTCCGTCCGTCCGTCCGTCCGTCCGTCCGTCCGTCCGTCCGTCCGTCCGTCCGTCCGTCCGTTCGCTCGCTCGCTCGCTCGTTCGTTCGTTCGTTCGTTCGTTCGTTCGTTCGTTCGTTCGTTCGTTCGTCGTCGTTCGTCCGTCCGTCCGTCCGTCCGTCCGTCCGTCCGTCCGTCCGTCCGTCCGTCCGTCCGTCCGTCCGTCCGTCCGTCCGTTGCCGTCCGTCGTCCGTCCGTCCGTCCGTCGTCGTCCGTCGTCCGTCCGTCCGTCTCGTCGTTCGTCGTCGTTCGTTCCGTCCGTCGTCGTTCCGTTCGTCCGTCGTCGTCGTCTCGTCTCGTCGTCGTCGTTCGTTCGTTCGTTCGTCGTCGTCGTTCGTTCGTTCGTTCGTTCGTTCGTCTCGTTCGTTCGTTCGTTCGTTCCGTTCGTTCGTTCGTTCGTTCGTTCGTTCGTCCGTTTCGTCCGTCCGTCCGTCCGTCCGTCGTCGTCCGTCGTCCGTCCGTCGTCCGTCCGTCCGTCCGTCCGTCTCCGTCCGTCCGTCCGTCCGTCGTCGTCCGTCCGTCCGTCCGTCCGTCCGTCCGTCCGTCTCGTCCGTCCGTCCGTCGTCCGTCCGTCCGTCCGTCCGTCGTCGTCCGTCGTCCGTCCGTCGTCCGTTCGTCCGTCTCGTTCGTCGTCGTCGTCGTCGTCTCGTCCGTCCTCGTCGTCCGTCGTTCGTCCGTCCGTCGTCCGTCCGTCCGTCCGTCGTCGTTCGTTCGTTCGTTCGTTCGTTCGTTCGTTCGTTCGTTCGTTCGTTCGTTCGTTCGTTCGTTCGTTCGTTCGTTCGTTCGTTCGTTCGTTCGTTCGTTTCAAAAAACCAAATAATTCAACAAAAAACAATCAAATCATTGTCAGCGATGATTCAAACTCATTTCATGAGTTTTAGTACACGGCTTAAAAAAAATATTTTCTTTAAAAATGTTTTTTAATAGTTATTTTATTGTGAAATAATTGCATAAAACACGATGAGCCTTCCATGTTTTAAAGGCAAACAGTCAAAGTGTTAAGAACAGTATCACTTCGAATTCGATCACACACATATAAATGACTATTCCAAAATAAACAAAAAAAAATCATCAAATTTTATCCATACATCAAACATGTCAATTAGAGAATTTGTTCCAGAAAAAACATCCAATTTTGCACTATCTAAAATTAGCCCGGAGTACGTCCAGCTACTGGTATATCCCTTAATCCGTAAACTTGTATATTCTTGGATTCTGTTATATGGGGCGCTGTCACAGTCTGAGTTGAAAGGTTTTAGCAAGCGGCGGGGCCCGATCCGATCCATCATGGCTTGTCAGAGCCGGCTACTCGCCTGCCACCCCTGCCACCTCTAGCCCTCTGCCATATCAGAACCTCATACAAAGTCGACCCCTAGATTCTCAACAATAGCAATTATTACCAATATTTAGTCTTTTCATTAAATTCCTTTTTTGGTAGCCACTTCCCTTTAATAGAAATGTTATGGACGACGGTACCCTCATCTGACAGATTAACTGTAACAGGGTTCAGGGATGGATTCAACACAAAAAATTCCCACCGGATGATGTAGATATCAGTGAATATGAATGAAGTACTCTGAAGTTATTCCGTATCAGAAATTAAATTCATATGGCCACATCGAACACATCATGATTCGAAATTCAATCTACATTCAATAATTGTGTTTTTTGCCATAATGCGAGAAAATAAGTATTTTCTTACAATGGTTGGAAACATTGATTCATTAATGAAATTTCTCATTGATTGAAAAAGTTCTTGTCGAATTGTACAATTGATATGAATGAAACCTAAATTCATGATACGCAACGCAACGACGATTTACTTTCCCACAATATACCCATAGAAGCATGGTTTTTTTAAGTTTGATAGAAAATTTGGTTATCCCACTTGTAGGAAACCGATGAAAATATCAACATGAGATCAGAAACTGCTTCTTTCCAATCCAACTGATATCCAAAGAGTGATTTATTCTATAGTTTGTATTCTGTTCAGATATCATTATAGTAATAATCTTGGACGAAATCAAAACGCATTTTAAAAATAATAATAATATAATTTATTCATACACTAAGTAAAATAAAATAAAATAGCTCAATAAATCTTTTAAAAAAATTTTCAAGGAATTACAAATTATCGCAATTAACATTATGATATATGTATGTAGAAAATATTCAATATTCAAAATTTCAATCAATTTGTGAGAATATTGGAATAATATTGATATTTATGTAAACTTCACTGAAATGATTATTAAAATTGAAACTGAATTTCACAAAATTGACAGTAACAATCACACGTGAATAATATTTCTCAGGTTTTCAATTCGATGATGTATATGATTCTTTTTCTAGGAAAGTAATTGATAATTTTTTTTTATTTTCTTTTTAACAAAAAAGGAGCGACTGACTAAGTTTCTTCGGGTAATGTGTGTATGACTTTGGTGCTAAGTAATTGAGATCTTTGGCATGAGGATTTTGTCATATGTGGAATAATATGAAAATGTATTCGACGAGTTCTATAAATGTTAGAGGAAAGACGAGCTTAGTGGCAATTTGGATAAAATTTCAAATCAATATTAAAAAAATACAATTTTCTCATAAGTATTCTGCCCTCTGAATAAATAGAGTCGAAGTATATTCCTAGTTATTTTTTTAGAATTACTTTCAGGATCGGTTTGTTTGTTTGTCTGTTTTGTTGACACATTTGCCTACTTATCCAGAGATTAATCAGAATCAAACGACCTAGCAACCTTTTCCTATTGCTACAGCAACCTTAAATTCCATGTTGAAAAATGTGTGGTACTAAAAATGTGTGTTGTATTTTACATTATGTAATTAGCTGAGAAAAAAATTCAAACTTCTATGGGTTGGAAAAGCTGCCAGGCGATCCTGACTTATTTCTACCAGGCTGAATTATTGAAAGAACTGTTCATTACACTATTTGAGAGATGTAACTTGGAGCCGCCGCAAATAAGGCGCCACCTATTATCTGTAATCTAAAATAAGATGGTGATCAATATTTTATTACCATGAATGAAGTATTTTCATTTTTTATGTTTTAATTGTTATATTATTGAGGGCAATGAATTAGCTTGACGGATTTCACTTTAGTGTTTTTGAGATGGCCTCAGAGGCCAGAAATAGTTGCTCTGTTCCTCAGTGTATTGATAGTGATTCTAACAAAATATCTCCACTCTCGACAATAATCATACACTAAGTAAAATAAAATAAAATGGAAATTATTGGAATACCTTCAACATCAATGATTGATTTTTCCAAACATGGATTCCAAAAAATACAAAGTTCAGAATACACAGGGAACAGCTTGGTGTTTGGTAGTAAGAACAAATTCAAGCGAACTGACATTTCACAATTTTGACATGGGTATTAGAATATTTCAATAATCGTTATTTGTGTTTTGATTTTTATTATAAATAATGTCGGTTTCCGTACAATATATTCAGTGATAACTTTCTATTATTGTATTAATTGCGAATTGATAAGTGCTTTGAAGTATGCTTGCTTCATCTACTAGTTCTGACTGTACCAGTTTGGATATGAAGTGATGTGTTGATGAAAAATGATTAAAATAATGGCGAATTAAACAAATTAATAAAAATGTTGGTACTTTTAATTTTTTATCTTTAAATAGTTTAACTGAACAAAGATATTTAATTTTAAATTGTCGTTATTGTAAGTTTCTATACGTATCGGTAGGTTGCATCGAATGTTAATAAGAATTCTTATACTCTCTATGTATCTCAATCAGTTGAAAATTCCTAATGCTTGTTGCATCCGGCAATTGCTGGTGTTCGTTAGGTTAGGTTAGGAGGGCAGCGGTCCCCAAAATATGGTTAAATTCATATATATATATATATATATATATATATATATATATATAAGGGAGGAATAACAATGGTACTTTTAAAAACAAAATGGATGAAATTTAGTGGACATAGCCCTCAAAGAAAAATGTTAACAGTAGACACGTGTTTCGGGCTTTCGGCACTCATCAGTACGGTGGAGAAGTGCAAGGATGAACAACACTTGGTAGTAAACGATGAATCAACGGAGTCAACAAACAGAAATCAGCCGCACATTTGTGGTTTCGGTTAGCAGACCCTGCATTCCAGGGCAACAACCAACGTCACCACGGAGGCATTTTGTTTTTAACAGTACTCTCGTTATTCCTCCCTTTCATCTCTATAATCCTGGATGTCACGCTGGTAGCTAAAGCTGCCTCCGTGGCGACGTTGGTTGTTGCCCAAGGAATGCAGGTTCTGCTTACCAAAACTACAAATGTGCGGCTGGTTTCTGTTTGTTGTACATCCTTGCACTTCTTCACCATACTGATGAGGCCCGAAAGCCCGAAACACGTGTCTACGGTTAATCCTTTTCTTTGAGGGCTATGTCCATTGAATTTCTTCCAATATATATGTTTATATATATATATACATATATATATATATATATATATATATATATATATATATATGTTATATGCAAGATAACCAGTGGCCATCCCAGGAGTATCAGGTTACCTTCCAGGAAACTGCTGACTTGCTATCATCCCAGGGTCATCACGTCCGCTCTCAGAGACTGACTACAGGATAATATTTCGCTGATCTAAGCAGCGTCACCATTGTTCTAATATTATAAATAGCCCTGCGAGGCATCATTAGAAACAAGTAGTTTTAATTGTATTATTATATTTTCCAAATAAAGTCCAAAGGAGTCTACTATACTCCTTTTTGAAGTAGTAATTGTTTTTAAAAAGTCTTTAGTGAAAAGTGAGATATAACATATATATATATATATATATATATATATATATACATGCCAAAGTCTGTTTCAGGTTTCATCCTGAGGGGAGATGGACTCCAATACTGTTCCCTGGGAAATACCGTGTTCTTCTTTACTGAAAACAAGTACGTGTGGCGAACTGAACGCTGATCGTAATCAGGCGATAATCTTGAGAAAACACTGACAATGCCTCGATGGAAGAAAAGACACAATGTACAACACTAAACAATTATTTATATAATAACTAAAGGTAAAAAATAGAGTTCTGATAGAATTTGTATTCTAGATTGATCTATTATCGTTATAAAATTGATCTGAACAGGTCCCTTATGGCATAAGGAATCGAGGTTCGAGCCTACGCTGACGACATAACTATAAGGGTTAGAGGAAAGTTCAGAAAGTTGATATCGGACATACTCCAAGCGCTATCAGGACTATAACAAGGTGCTGTGAAGAAGAAGAAATACCGCTTAACCCCAGCGTGACAGTGATAGTACCATTCACTGAGAGGGCCGGTCTTCGATGGTGAAACAATTCCATTCAATTAAGGAGTCAAATACCTATGGGTAATTTCAGATATAAATCTCACGTGGAATACACATCTGGAGCATAAAACAGAGCAAGGTGCGCCCTATGGACTTATAGAAGAATCTTGTGGAGCGAAGGAGCACATAATAGTGCACGAGAAAAACCGAACAACCTCCAGAGAAACGCTTGTCTGATGATAACCTGGGCAATATCCACGACCCCTATAAGAGCAATGGAAGTCATCCTCAACATCCCTCCGTTGCACATTTGCTCAGAGAACGAGGCAAGAGTGAGTGTATACAGCAACCTGTCGAGGTCAACGAGTAATAGGGGAGGAAGATGTCGCAAGATCGAGAACGACATAAAATCCCATCCAACTTCAGCAATGCCATCAGAATCGATTCTCTTATAAAACTTCGACAGACCTTATGAGATTCTCCTCCAGGAAAGAGATGAATGGGAGACAAGAACTCTCAAGGGCCAATCCACCATGGTGCACAGACGGCTCCAAAACGGAAGACGGAATTGGGGCCGAAGTACATGGAGTACAGCCAGAATTTAAACTCAGTGTAAGCCTGGGACAGTATGCCACAAGCCATGCAAGTGAACTCCGCTTGCAAAGAAGACTGAACAAAAACAGTTAACATCAATAGATCGAAATCATTAGACAATAAGTAACATCCACTGAAACGTAAACAAATACCTGACGTTCGGCCTGAAAACTTATCTCAACGGAATGTAAAATAAAGGAGACCATATACGGCGATATTCTACGGAAACGATTACCGTGATTCAATAGGAAATCACAATCAAAGTTCTAATAAACGAAATAATCAAGGACCGAAATGAAATAAAAAATGTAACTGAAACTACCGAAACCAGAATTTCTTTGAAAATCGAGAAACTCAAAAACAGAACCAAAGAATTAGAAAACAAAAACCAATATTCAAAGTATAACATTAAAAAAATCAGCAGAGAAAAATAAAAAAGAAATATTCGGACTGAAAGAATCAGAGGTTGGTATCAATCCATTGCATATCTGTCAACAAATTAAAGATCTTCTGAATGTTAAAATCGATCCCTTAGATATGAGCGACACTTTCAAACTTGGCAAATCAGAAAAAAGTCCAATAAAAGAATAAAAGTGGAATTTGTTGTGTTGTGTTGTGAAAAAAACAAGTTCTCCAGACGTGTCACAAACTGAAAGGAAAAAATATAGCTATTGCCAATGATTTAACATTCACGAAAAGACAAGAAAGTAGGGCTTTGAGAGAATGCCTGCGAAAATGAAGACAAAACCCAACAAACAAGTGCTACATTAAAGGGAAACAGACTCTTTATCAACAATAAAGCTTATACTTTGGAAGAACTAGAAAAAAAAAGAGGAAATCCCACAGCAAAAACCGAATAGTGTTTGTTCCCTCAACACCCATTGTAAGTTCCAAAAATCCGGGAACCACTGATATGATGTTTTCAATAGACCCTCGCCTGTGAAAGTAAACACAAATTTAAACTCTGAATCAGGAACCCCGAAACAATAAGAAGAATCCAATTTTCTCAAGACTTCAACAAACAATAAAACCGCCAAGAATACTTTTAGTGCTCTTCCACACAAAGATAGAGTGAAAACGCGCGCAAACAAGTGAAGACTCTCAGATACATTTCCTTTTTTTCTTATTTTCTGTTGTTGTTCCAAACATATATATACAGAGTGGCCACTTTTTTAATGGGATTGTATTGGTAACTTTTAAACCATAAGAGTTAGAAGGTCGGTCAAATGGAGAAAAAGTTGCATCCATAGAAGCATTGTCAAGCAGTTCAAACAAATCGAGATTATCAGGGCCGGTTATTGAGATATCATAAGAAAAGTAAATTCTGTCATTTTGATTTTTCTTTTTTTCCCACTTTATTTCGAATATTATCAAAAAATGTCACGAGAGTTTTTTATTCGACAGTAAATTATCCTCATTTGACATATCAGATTTTATAACGTTTCGTACGCCTGGGCCACCCTTTTTTTTATAGGTCATATTTTATGACACATTTCGGAATAACTATTAACGCTGAGTTCAACGATATATCATACAATGTCATTCAAAGTTGATTTTCAGGTGATTTTGACCCTTATCCAAATTTCTTTGGGTCGGATCTGTATTACATTTAGGTACCTTTAGTTTAATTAACAACATGCAATACATTTCGATAAGAAAATCAACTTACTCATCTTCAACTGAATGGAACGTAACAGAATCAAAGCAAGAAACAAGTGATAATTATTTACAAATTTCAAGAGGTGAAAAACCTAATTCATAATAATTAAACGAAACTATCATTTAATGAAAGAAAAATCAAATGATTATTCGCAAGTAAATGATGAACATTAATGAAGTAAGTGTTCGAAATGTCCACCATTTTGTAAAATGCCCTTTGCGGTTCTGGAACCCATACTTCTTATACATTTGCTTATTTCGTCTCCTTGAATACCTTCCAATACATTCTCAATCTTCTCGCGAAGAATCTCTATTGTTGGATTTGTCATTTGTTCCGTTGAAACAAATTACAGAATCGAACTTTATTTTGAGATCATTACGATATAATTTTTGCAAGGCTTGGTATTCAAATTTAAAATCATTGTATTCGCGTCTCTTGACTATTTTATTAACAGCATTTTTTGATAAATTGCATTCACTGGCCACAGTTCTCGATTTTTTTTCTGCGTTCAATTGAATTTGGGTCAGAACATTGATATCGTTGATAGACTTGTTTTTTCTTACATACACACAACTCTAGGTTTATTGAATGTATTATTTTCAAGTAGTAGGCCGTGGATAAAAAAGAACATAACAAGAAATTTCACATTATTTGTCACTTCGTTTATTATTGTGTCACAAGAACTTGTCATCAAATACTTTTCTGAGTAATTTCAATTTAACTTATTCGATATGGTAAGATACACAAATGAAGAGAAGAGGGATATGTACGAAGTCTACATAAAACTAGATAGAAATTCGTTTAAAGCACAACAAAGGTATGGTGAATTATATCCTGAAAGAACAACACCAAATATTGAAATGTTTCGACGTTTATCTTCAACGTTACTTGCACATAATTCATTCATCAAACCTAGAGGTCCTTATGTACGACGAAACGAGCCTATCAATGACATCAATGTTCTGGCCCAAATTCGAATGAATCCAGGAATAGGATCGAGAAGTATGGCCAGTGAATGCAATTTATCAAAAAGTACTGTTAATAAAATACTCAAGAGACACGGATACCATGACTATAAATACCAAGCCGTGCAAAAACTATATCGCAATGATCCTGAGAGAAGTTTGCAATTCTGTAATTGGTTTCAACGGAAGGTGCGGAATAACAACAATTTCGCGCACAATATCATTGGGGGAGACGAAACAACATTAACAAATTCTGGCATTTTCAATCGAAGGAACAAACATTTTTATGCCACAGAAAATCCTCACTTAATTCATGAAGTTAGACATCAATACCGTTTTTCTTTGAACATATGGTGCGGTTTGTCGAATAATAAATTACTGGGACCCTATTTTATTGACGGAAACCTAACCGGAGCAAAATATGTAGAAATTATAGAAGAAATGTTGGATGATCTTCCTATGCGGTATTGGCGTAATAGTCCATGGTTCCAACAAGACGGATGTGGTCCACACAACTCAAGAATAGTCACAGACATCTTAATCAAACTTTTCCCGATTCATGGATTGGAACAAGAGGTCCAGTAGCATGGCCTGCCAGATCTCCGGATTTGAATCCGCTGGATTTTTATTTGTGGGGATATCTCAAAAATAAAATTTATGATACTACGAACCTGACAATAGAGATTCTTCGCGAGAAGATTGGGAATGTATTGGAAGGTATTCAAGGAGACGAAATAAGCAAATGTATAAGAAGTATGGGTTCCAGAACCGCAAAGTGCATTTTACAAAATGGTGGACATTGCGAACACTTACTTCATTAATGTTCATCATTTACTTTCGAATAATCATTTGATTTTTCTTTCATTAAATGATAGTTTCGTTTAATTATTATGAATTAGGTTTTTCACCTCTTGAAATTTGTAAATAATTATTACTTGTTTCTTGCTTTGATTCTGTTACGTTCCATTCAGTTGAAGATGAGTAAGTTGATTTTCTTATCGAAATGTATTGCATGTTGTTAATTAAACTACAGGTACCTAAATGTAATACAGATCCGACCCAAAGAAATTTGGATAGGGGTCAAAATCACCTGAAAATCAACTTTGAATGACATTGTATGATATATCGTTGGATTCAGCGTTAAAAGTTATTTCGAAAAGTGTCATAAAATATGCAGGTCCGTATTGAAAAAAATGAGGTTGAGGGTGGCCCAGAGCGTACGAAACGTTGGATACGAAATCTGATTTAGTCAAAATGAGGATAATTTACTGTCGAATGAAAAACTTCCGTGACATTTTTTGATAATATTCGAAATAAAGTGGGAAAAAAAGGAAAATCAAAATGACAGAATTTACTTTTCTTATGATATCTCAATAACCGGCCCTGATAATCTCGATTCGTTTGAACTGTTCGACAATGCTTCTATGAATGCAACTTTTTCTCCATTTGACCGACCTTCTAACTCTTATGGTTTAAAAGTTACCAATACAATCCCATTAAAAAAGTAGGCACTCTGTATATATATAAATAAAATATTCATTCAGTTCATTTGCATAAGGATTATCAATGCAAACATAAACAGTTTTGAATAAATAACAGATTTGAATAAAATAAAATAAAATATCAGATATTTCAAATTGATCAAATTTCTATGTCCAGGTTCACTTTAGCCTAAGCTAGACTGTGTTCCAAGACACAAAGCGGTATTCGATCTTTTTGAAATATATTAAACTAATGTAATGAAAATTAAGTACTAGTAAAATAATATAAAGTTACTTAAGGTAATTTAAAGTATATGAGAGAGAATTTACGTAAATGTAACAATAACAGTGGTCACAGACTGATAAATTAGTAAACTACACATTTATAAATACATATACACTTCACTCACGAATGTACAGTGAAACATGTACACACACAATAATAATAATAATAATATTTATAGTATTTATAACTAGATTGAGTGTTTCTAACATGATGAAAAATTGAGACATTCTGAAATATTACAGACCAATAAAAATACTACTATGTTGATAAATGAATATTGTAGTAAGAATATATAAGTATAGAATTTGGACTTATATTGATAGCAATGGTGATTGATTAGCAGATTTCAGATTGGATTGTATATACATGTACCTGTTCTGTTATTGGTGTGTTTATAATAGTATTTTGACTGTTGATGTAGGTAGCCAATTTGTTACTATGTTTTTGAATTTTTTTTTGTTAATTTTTTTTTTAAACTTATTGGTAGATAATTGTATAATTTCTGTCCCACGTGTAGGAAACTTCGCTGTCCAATGGACTTCTGAGACTAAGGGATATTGGCTTTTTTTCGAAATCTTGTTGAATAAATGTGAGTTTTATTCATATCTATTAAATTATGTTTGACTACATTGAGTATTGAGGTTTTGTAGAATAGATTTCTAATATTCAATAATTTAGAATTCTGGAAAAGCAGAATCGTTGAATACTGGCTATTGAGTTCATACATTTTTTGATTATTTTCTTCTGTGCTATTTCTAGAGGTTTTATATTATTAGCGTATGCACCACCCCATCCGGTTATGCCATAGTTCAGGAGTGATTGGACCAAACTGAAATACATGCATTTCAGATTTTTTTCATCTAGTATAAATGCCATATGTTTGAATAGGTACATTAATGATCTAATTTTTTTGGTCAAGTTCTGAATTTGAAGATCTTATTTTAGGTTATTATCAATAATTATCCCTAGGTATTTTGTGTTGGTTGTTTTTTGAATATTTCTCAAAGGTAGATATAGGTCTAATTGTTCAGTATTTGGGAGACCATTTCTATAATTTGAAAAAAGTAGATAGAGATACAGTTTTACCCATATTAATTGTGAGGAGATTGTCATCGAACCATTTTATGATTTTTCCTAAATTGTTTTTTATTTTGGTTTCTACTTCTTCCCAAGAGTTTCCATCCATAAGAAGTACGGTGTCAGCGTATTAAATTATTGTTCCTTGACAATTCAAATATAACAGTTCATTTAAATAAATTATAAATAGTATGGGTCCTAATACTGTTCCTTGTGGTATTCCATAAGTTATCTCTCTTTGGCTACTCATTGTGTTATTGATCTTCACTAGTTGTTTCCTTTTTTTTATGTAGCTTTGGAAGAGTGAGAGCGCGGGGCCACGAATACCTATGACGTTTAGTTTGGATAACAGCTTGTTGTGACTTATGGTATCGAAGGCGAATACTCCTGCGCTTGGCCTGCTTTTATCTAAGTTTGAGTAAATTTTATTCACTAGTAGAGCAATTGCGTCATTGGTAGATATTCCGGTTCTAAATCCAAATTGTAATTTAGATAACGCTTTCGTCTTTTCTAAGAAGTTTACCAACCGTTCTTTCAGGGCCTTTTCAAAGATTTTACTCAGAATGGATAAGATACTAATGGGACGGTAATTTTTTGGGTCAGTTCGATTCCCATGTTTGAAGATTGGTTTTATTACAGCTATTTTATATATAATCTATAACTTTTTACATCTCAGATTTTCACTGTCTTATTTTTTTTCTCTTTTTTTCTTCTCCAATTTCCACTTCACATTATGGATCCCTATATATTGGACTTCCAAATGGATTCGATCAAAACTTTCACTATCGAAAACGGAATAGAATGCAAGGAAATCCTGGGAGTTAACATTTGTCACGGAAACTTCAAAATCATTCACAATTACATTCGAAGCATCAACAAAAATATCGATGAATTCGAAATAATCTTATCCAATATTAGTGAGTTTCAATTGTATAGTTTTGACTGAAACTTGGAAATTATTAGATCACAATATATATGGGATTCCAGGGTACAAAATCATATACAATCATGGCAATTTCAATCAAAACGATGGAGTTGTAATGAATATAAAGGAGGAATACGATTTTGAATTTGAAACACTAGAATAAGACGAACTGAACATTTTGAGAGCAGTTATAATGTTCCACAATAAAAAAAATTGTTATAAGCGCTATTTACCGATCACCGGCATGTAATATCTCATATTTCAACATAAAGCTTCAGAATCATTTAGATAGTCAAAACAACAAATTCGATCACTTCTGCATCGTTATGGGAGACATCAACATAGACATTCTAGAGCGAGACGAACATAGTACGGAATACCTGAACACACTTTACGAACATGGTTATATATCTACTATTAACGAACCCACCAAAATTAAAAATTGCCTCGGTACATTTTTATCAAATTCAAAACGTACATATCGGATATGGTTATTCCTTAATAATTGAAAGTAATATAACCGATCACAGAACAACTGTACTACAAATCATGACAAATAATACAATCGAGGAGAAACACACGGAACACCGTTACGCAGAGTACTTAAATTGTCAAAAATTGAAACAAAAACTTCAACAGATAAACTGGGAAACTGTGTACGCGGTTCCAGATCCAAACTCCGCATAACGAATTATTAAAATCTTCGACAAAAATAAGCGAATGCATGAAAGGAAAAAACAACTGAGGAAACACTCAAAACTCGCACCTTGGTACAAATGCATTATTAACATCGATAAATAAACAAAATTGTATGTTCAAGAATCTCAAAAAGGACCCAAGTAATGATATATATATATATATATATATATATATATATATATAATATATATATATAACCTCACTAATCTAATGAAAAAAGTAAAGTGCGATTACTATAAAAACAAATGAACAAAAAAACCTCAACAATACAAAATTTCTGTGGGAAAAGGTGAGAGAATTGAGTAACACAAAACCCAACAATAATGTTATTTCAACAGTTCGTAACCAAAATGGAGATCTTCTCCATGAAAGCAAAGATATTACGAATGAATTCAACCTTAGCTTTGTTGAAACGTGGAAAACACTTGCCGAAAAAATTGTAAGAGATCCAAACCAGAGAATATCTGGAAGCATTCCTTCGAACTCTATGATTTCAACTCCAATTGAGAAAAGTGAATTGTTGAATATAATAATTCCCTTCAACACATATTGAATGACTTGGAAACTGGCCTATATATTCAAACGAACTAAAAGAAAAATACGAATTACAACCGATCTCTCTCATCACTCAAATGTCGAAGATCTTCGAGAGGTTCTTGGAAAACAGGTTGACGTCATTCATAACAAAGTATAGACTCATTTCTAACAGCCAATATGGTTTCAAGGAAATTACTTCAACGGAAGATGCTGTTCTCGCACTGTGTGAAAAATACATATATCACTGGAAAAAGGACATCCATGTCTATATGTATTTATTGACCTCTCGAAGGCTTTCGATACTGTCAGCCACCGATTGCTTCTTGGAAGCGAGTAGGACTGAGAGGAAAATGTGCAAACCTGCTCCCAAATTACCTGCAAAATGGGAGCCAAGAAGTAAAAGTATCTGACACAATGAGTGACCCGAGAATTGAAAATGGCGTACCTCAGGCAACTCTGTATTGGGTCCTCTTCTTTCAATCTATATGTCAACGAATTATTTTCACTTGGCTCCCAAGGAACCGTCATAGGATTTGCCGATGACACCGCCATTTTCTTTGAAGCGGAAACTTGGCCTGAGTTGAAACACCAAGTTGAAAATGATTTTATGATTCAAAAAATTTGGTTTGGTTCAGCAAATTACTGACCATCAACATAGACAAAACCAACTTCCTATCCTTCAGTTGCAATAAAGCTAGAAATTCCTCGTTCCAACAACTCGATATGAAAGTCCAGGGAGGCACTCTCAAAATTGTTACGGTAAAAAATATAAAATATCTTGGAGTTTATATAGACTCATATATGAAGTGGGACATACATATTAACTACATCACAAAAAACTTCGAACCATTTTATTCAAATTCAAATTTCTTAATAACTACCTGCCTTTAAAGTCAATGAAAATATTGTATAATGCACTAGTGGAAAGTCATCTCCGATATGGAATCCTATTGTGGGGCAGTGCTCTTACACATAAATCCACTTGAAGTATCCTCAAATTAATTATGCTGAAAAACACAAGATATTCCTCCAACCTGTTATATAAACAATGCGAAGTTATGGATATGAGACAACTATTTTATTATTGTGTGCATGTGAAACTGCACTCAACCGGAGTCTTAGTACGACCGACACATGACTATAACACACGCAGAATTTTTTTATCAACAATAACACAAGTGAAAAAATCGGTAACCCAAAGATCATATGCATATATTACAAAAAAATGATATAATAGTTGTTCCTGATACAATCAAATGTAGAAAAAACAAAACTAAATTCAAAGGAGAATTGACAAAATATATTCTGGAAAACGATAGAAAATCAATAAACGATCTTATAGAAATGGAATCATAAAGAAGCAAAATGAAATTAATGCAAAGTTACACCTTACTAATACTTACTCTAACCAAAGTGTTTTAATGATATCCATGGCAAGTTTGTGAGCCTTAATACTATGTTCTGTTTGTTGTATTCCATAAATACACTGTGTTGATTTGTTGCAAATATAAACAGGATGTTCATAAAATCAGATGTGGAATCATCTGCGACTGAAAGATAGCCGGGGAAGTAGTTGTTTTCTGTTAGACATTCACAAAAAATAACTTCTTTTAATGTGATTTTTCAATTCACAGAAAAATATTTCTATCAATATTTGATTGAGAATGTTTCCCTTTTCTACACTGTGTTATTCTTTATGATGATATTCTTGTTACCTCTCAACTCACCATTCATCTATTCCAACTTGTGAATATTTATCTCATTTTATAACCTCATACCATTTTAATGTGTTACCTTGATATGTTTAAAATTGTTTTTAACCTTACGACTCATTCCTGTAGCATCAAATTATAGATAGTGACACCTATAATCTGTGTGTTGAAGCTTAGACCGGTTATAGTGGAATTTTAATGACACGAAATTTCGTGCACATTAATAGGTCACCAACAGATGTCAGCATAGGCCAATCCACGACACCAATAGTCGTACTCCTATAGTTGGCGCGCCGAACCGATAGAGCATTTTATATATGGTTATGCACGTGAATCACTCTATCTGTTCGGCGCCGACTGAAGTGCGTTCTGAGTAACGCAAAACAAATAACGAGTATAAGAGAAGTTTGTTACGAATCCACGAGAGCCCACCATCCGCCAACAGCTGTTTCATGGTTTCCCAATCATCAGGACGGCTTGTGGTCTCTTTCAAATTCGTATCAAAATCTCGTAGTGTTAATACCTACCGGCAAGTACAAAAATGTTAAAGGCATCAAATTATAGATAGTGACACCTATAATCTGTGTGTTGAAGCTTAGACCTGCCATCGTGGAATTTTAATGACACGAAATTTCGTGCACATTAATAGGTCACCAACAGATGTCAGCATAGGCCAATCCACGACACCAATAGTCGTACTCCTAGTGCGTTCTGAGTAACGCAAAACAAATAACGAAAATAAGAGAAATTTGTTACGAATCCAAGAGAGCCCATATATATATATATATATATATATATATACAGTGACAGGCAGAAAGTACGCATCATATGGGAAATTATTTTATTAATGAATTTTGACGAATATCGATATGTGCAATCGCTTCTGCATCAAAAGCAACCCCAAAAGACGTTGTACAGTGCCGTTCGTCTTTTGGTGTTTGGAGAGAAATTTAAAAAAATTAAAAATTATGTTTCAAGACACACTTAGTTGGGAAAATATCGAAAAATGTTATTCGAAAAAGTTGTTCAGAACGTTATTTTATAGATATATACAAGTTTTGAAAAAAATCTGAGATAAAAAAATAAAAATAAATTTTTTGCCATAAAAATTTAAATTTGGAAAAATACATTTTAGACGAAGAAACTCATTAGTAAGGCCAACAGTAATATTTCAAATGATATTTTGTAAATATTCGCAAGCTACTTCTATTTTATTCGGAAAAAAATTGAAATCTATGGATTTGCCATGTATTCAGCTGCTTCATAAGAGGTCTCTGAAATATCTCCAGGACATTATAATCCTGATACTATTTATTATTAATAAAGATGGTTTTTTGTCAATAATAAACAGTATCGGGATTATAATGTCCTGAAGATATTTCTGTGACCTCTGTGACCCGCTGATCTGTGACCAGCTGAACACATGGCAAATCCACAGATTTAAAATTTTCTTCGAATAAAATAGAAGTAGCTGGTGAATCTTTACAAAATATTATTCAAAATATTACTCTTGGGCTTCACTAATGAGTTTCTTTGTCAGAAATGTATTTTTCTAAATTGATTTTTTTTTTATGGCAAAAATTGATTTTTATTTTTCATTTAATTTCCCGCCAAACAAGAAAAGACCAACGGCACTGTACAACATCTTTTGGGGATTCTTTTGATGCAGAAGCGATTGCATGTATCGACATTTGTCAAAATATTATATTAAAAAAAATTCCCATATGATGCGTACTTTCTGCCGGTCACTGTATATATATATACTTCAGTCCATTTTATGATACATTATTCTGTTTGTTTTATATCGAAACAAGTGAAAGATCACTTATCGATTACTACTTTGTTCAACCTTAATCATTGTAATTCAATTATTTTTTATATTTATACTGAATCAAGTTTCTTAATGTTGGGCAGCCAAGCAGCACTCAAAGCTCCGGCATCAAGTCGAACAGACTCCAGATTGGTATGGAACGCATTCATATCAAAGCCTTCGGAAAAAAAAGAGCAGCCTTGGGGACTGCGAAAGCATCCTAAAAAATCAGTCTGGCGAAGAGCGCAGTATTGCTTTTGCCAAGAGGAAGACGGGAAAGTACACCTTATACAGATACATCGATCTGGAACGAACAAGATTCTATGGGCAGCTAGAGCTAGAGCCTAGAGAAGGTCTCATCGACTTTGTCAGAAGCGCAGGACTTGAGGGTGAACTCCAATTTAACTAGGAAGGGGCGGTTATCATCCCACTCGAAAACAACCCAATCTAGCCAATCATGTCGTAATCTCTGTGTACGCTGCCAAGTTTTCGCAAATTTTCTTCAGGAATGACCGTTCGACAACTATTATGAGCCTCATTCATTTGCGTTGTGATTTTGTAACTCTGCAACTTCGAAATATCGTCACTTGGTATAGTGCTTCCAGATCTTCTGAAAAGTAGTAAAATTTCTTCGTCGACTACAAAACTTCAGTACGGATTTATGCAACAAAATATGTTTCTGGTGAGTAAACAATTCTTCTGCATTTGAACCTTAAAATTAAAATTTTAAATTTGGTAATGAAACAGGCTTAATTTATGTTTTTTCGAACAATATTTTATTTTCGCATATAACCTATAAGAACTGAATTATCGCAAAATTGAACTGAATTACACAAAAATATCACGCAAAATTAAAAAAAAAACGCCGTTACAATCTTCTTGAAGCGTTATACCTTCAGTGTTTCTCTGTTATTCTTGTGCTCGACTAGAGATAGTTTCGAATATCACTCCAATTTCTTTGGATCACTCATATCATTACATCACTTTTTAATACCACAGTTGGCAAGGAAAAATAATTTGAAATTTCCGTCATGTAGTGAATTCACCAGAGATTGTCGCCGGTTACTACAAACGTGCAGTTAACAGAAAAAATACAATATTATGAGAGATTCTTTTACATTTCTGGGAAAAGGTATAATTCTCACATCTTGGTTTATGTGAATCTATATTCAAGGAAATACAATTCTATCCACCTTATTCAGTATACCTCCTTTTTAATCACATGAACATTCTTTATAATCGAAGGAACGCTGGTTTCTCCATGGTTTAGATTCCTTGGATTGTTGCTGAATTAGTTTTTTCCTTCATCATATCTCCCGCTGATTCACTAGCGTCAAATTAGATCAAATCCCGATAAAATTCGTTGATGAAGATACGGAGTTCATTTGATATATCTCACATCTATTCGAAAGGGAAACCAGTGTTATTAACAGAGCTATTAATCAAACACAAAGACAACCGACAAGTCGATCGTGACTGAGAACGCATGTCGGCTAAGTAGAACAAAAGGGTAAAGACAGATTGACACCAACTCTCTTGTGATTTTATGTTGAACCAAATAATTGTATCATAGCAATACCTATGATTGTCTATTCCCTAGGTCCCTGAGAAGTTTTTTTCCAAAGAACAGCTATTAAATATATCAGGAATATTTGGCTATAGAATTTGCTGTCGTACAATTTGATTTTCCTTTTTGTTTTTCTCTTCAATACTGGGTAAATGGAATTAATCGTTCAACAGTGACTTTTGCATATGTTTTTTTAAATATAAATTATAATTAGCTTTTTTCCATATTCCACACGTCAAGAGCTCTTTGTGTTTGGTTTTTGTTGTTAGGTTGATGATTATTTTTGTTTCCAAATGTTGGCAGAATTGAAAGTCAACTTGAATAATGGTGTCATGGTAAAGAAAAAGTTAACAATGAAAATATAGTTGGTCGAAAATTTCAGAAAAAATGAGTAGGTATTTTCCGATTAAAGTATATATATATATATATATATATATATATATATATATATATATATATGGAAAAATTATCGACAAAATGTACATATGAAGTATTTGTAACAAGAATTTATGAATATTTACACATCTAGAGCTGCTTGTAATGCTTAGTTTACAGAACTATTGATAATATCAAGAATGATATATCTATTAACAGCTGATTTTTCTTAGAAGAGCTACATAGGGTCAATCACGGTAGATGATCGCTTATTCAAATAAAATGCTCTTTTTTCTATTCAAGCATTCGAAATTTATTATCTCTTCTTTAGAAATTCTGATTATATATACAGAGTGGCCACTTTTTTAATGGTATTGTATTGGTAACTTTTAAACCACAAGAGTTAGAAGGTCGGTCAAATGGAGAAAAAGTTGCATTCATAGAAGCATTGTCAAGCAGTTCAAACAAATCGAGATTATCAGGGCCGGTTATTGAGATATCATAAGAAAAGTAAATTCTGTCATTTTGATTTTTCTTTTTTCCCACTTTATTTCGAATATTATCAAAAAATGTCACAGTAGTTTTTTATTCGACAGTGAATTGTCCTCATTTTGACATAATCAGATTTTGTATCCAACGTTTCGTACGCTCTGGGCCACCCTCAACCTAATTTTTTTCAATACGGACCTGCATATTTTATGACACTTTTCGAAATGACTTTTAACGATAAATTCAACGATATATCATACAATGTCATTCAAAGTTGATTTTCAGGTGATTTTGACCCTTATCCAAATTTCTTTGGGTCGGATCTGTATTACATTTAGGTACCTTTAGTTTAATTAACAACATGCAATACATTTCGATAAGGAAATCAACTTACTCATCTTCAACTGAATGGAACGTAACAGAATCAAAGCAAGAAACAAGTTATAATTATTTACAAATTTCAAGAGGTGAAAAACCTAATTCATAATAATTAAACGAATCTATCATTTATGAAAGAAAAATCAAATGATTATTCGAAGGTAAATGATGAACATCAATGAAGTAAGTGTTCGAAATGTCTACCATTTTGTAAAATGCACTTTGTGGTTCTGGAACCCATACTTCTTATACATTTGCTTATTTCGTCTCCTTGAATACCTTCCAATACATTCTCAATCTTCTCGCGAGGAATCATTATTGTTGGATTTGTCATTTGTTCCGTTGAAACAAATTACAGAATCGAACTTCATTTTGAGATCATTACGATATAATTTTTGCAAGGCTTGGTATTCAAACTTAAAATCATTGTATTCGCGTCTCTTGACTATTTTATTAACAGGAGTTTTTGATAAATTGCATTCACTGGCCACAGTTCTCGATTTTTTTTCTGGGTTCAATTGAATTTGGGTCAGAACATTGATATCGTTGATAGACTTGTTTTTTCTTACACAACTCTAGGTTTATTAAATGTATTATTTTAAATGTAGTAGGCCGTGGATAAAAAAGAACATAACAAGAAATGTCATATTATTTGTCACTTCGTTTATTATTGTATCACAAGAACTTGTCATTAAATACTTTTCTGAGTAATTTCAATTTGATTTATTCGATATGGTAAAATACACAAATGAAGAGAAGAGATATATGTACGAAGTGTACATAAAACTAGATAGAAATTCGTTCAAAGCACAACAAAGGTATGGTGAATTATATCCTGAAAGAACAACACCAAATATTAAAATGTTTCGACGTTTATCTACAATGTTACTTGCACATAATTCATTCATCAAACCTAGAGGTCCTTATGTACGACGAAACGAGCCTATGACATCAATGTTCTGGCCCAAATTCGAATGAATCCAGGAATAGGATCGAGAACTATGGCCAGTGAATGCAATTTATCAAAAAGTGCTGTTAATAAAATACTCAAGAGACACGGATACCGTGACTATATATACCAAGCCGTGCAAAAACTATATCGCAATGATCCTGAGAGAAGGTTGCAATTCTGTAATTGGTTTCAACGGAAGGTGCGGAATAACAACAATTTTGCACACAATATCATTTGGGGAGACGAAACGACATTCACAAATTCTGGCATGTTCAATCGAAGGAACAAACATTTTTATGCCACAGAAAATCCTCACTTAATTTATGAAGTTAGACATCAATATCATTTTTCTTAGAACATATGGTGCGGTTTGTTGAATAATAAATTACTGGGACCCTATTTTATTGACGGCAACCTAACCGGAGCAAAATATGTAGAAATTATAGAAGAAATGTTGGATGATCTTCCTATACGGTATCGGCGTAATAGTCCATGGTTCCAACAAGACGGATGTGGTCCACACAACTCAAGAATAGTCACAGACTATCTAAATCGAACTTTTCCAGATTCATGGATTGGAACAAGAGGTCCAGTAGCATGGCCTGCCAGATCTCCGGATTTGAATCCGCTGGATTTTTATTCGTGGAAAAATCTTCAAAATAAAATTTATGAAACTACGAACTCGACAATAGAGATTCTTCGCGAGAAGATTGAGAATGTATTGGAAGGTATTCAAGGAGACGAAATAAGCAAATGTATAAGAAGTATGGGTTCCAGAACCACAAAGTGCATTTTACAAAATGGTAGACATTTCGAACACTTACTTCATTCATTGATGTTCATCATTTACCTTCGAATAATCATTTGATTTTTCTTTCATAAATGATAGATTCGTTTAATTATTATGAATTAGGTTTTTCACCTCTTGAAATTTGTAAATAATTATAACTGGTTTCTTGCTTTGATTCTGTTACGTTCCATTCAGTTGAAGATGAGTAAGTTGATTTTCTTATCGAAATGTATTGCATGTTGTTAATTAAACTTAAGGTACCTAAATATAATACAGATCCGACCCAAAGAAATTTGGATAAGGGTCAAAATCATCTGAAAATCAACTTTGAATGACATTGTATGATATATCGTTGAATTTAGCGTCAAAAGTTATTTCGAAAAGTGTCATAAAATATGCAGGTCCGTATTGAAAAAAATGAGGTTGAGGGTGGCCCAGAGCGTACAAAACGTTGGATACAAAATGTGAGTATGTCAAAATGAGGATAATTTACTGTCGAATAAAAAACTACCGTGACATTTTTTGATAATATTCGAAATAAAGTAGGAAAAAAAGAAAAATCAAAATGACATAATTTACTTTTCTTATGATATCTCAATAACCGGCCCTGATAATCTCGATTTGTTTGAAATGCTTGACAATGATTCGATAAATGCAACTTTTTCTCCATTTGACCGACCTTCTAACTCTTGTGGTTTAAAAGTTACCAATACAATCCCATTAAAAAAGTGGCCATATATATATATATATATATATATATATATATATATATATATATATATATATATATATATATATATATATATATTATATATATATATATATATATATATATATATATATATATATATATATATATATATATATATATATATATAATAATAATAAATATATAATATAATATATATATATATTGTTATGATATAGTATATATGTCAAATAAAAAAGTAAAAATAGTGCACAATTATATTTTAAAAACTGCATAAATACCTGCTATAATTGTTTTTATAATTTTTTTCTGTACGGTTTTCTTGAAAATCTTTGAGCATATTCTAGTAGACGCAGATAATTCAAGAGGGTGGCAGTAAAGTTTTTCTATTTTCATCATTATGTTTTGATCAATTCATTTAATTGGCACAACCTATAAAGATATACAAATCCAAATTTAGAAATAAATATTCAGAATTCAACTAAACATTATATTTATATGCAAGAAACATCCTGTATACAAAATTAGAACCAAAAGGCAACATGACAGGCAAATGTCAAATTATTTTCCTTTTAAATGATCAAAATAATAAATTTGAGAACAGAAAAATGGTACATGTGAACTTTGATGAAAATTTAGTAAATGGAACTATGCGTAGAAGTGAAATGAAACAAAAAATGTATCGAAGAGAAAGAAAAATAAGAGAAGAAAAATGAAAAATGTAGCATATTAGAAAATGTTACGATTGATTTTGTAAGAAAAATGCCAATAAATAAAGTATATGAGAAACATTGATACTTGCAATTAAATCAGAATCAAATCGGAACCAAGGACTATCAAGAAACTACTTACCAGGAATTGGAGGTTAGATATCCAATATTTGACATCACCAGCAGTAAGGAGGCTGAACATTTTCAAAACATCCTCATGAACTATTCACAGAACATTCCAGGATTTGTGTGAGGTACTTTGATTTTGAGTGGAAAACTTTCTTCTTCTACTCATCACAAATGACTGAGTATAACCTATAAATATTTATTTTAGAATATGTTCATTTTTGCGCATTTTCAAGTTTTTGGATGTTTTCAATTTTGATTGGTTGGAAAATATTATTAGTGTAAGTTAGATATCTCAGAGATAGGTTGGTATTAAGCAATATTTTCAATAAAAAACAAGCATCCAACTTTTTCTGGACTCATTTATTATTTGACAATATTACAATCAATATTTCAAACAAAAACAATATATTGACATCAAGCAAAGAAGTAGTTGACGCTGCTGCAATCCTCCTGAGATTGGGAGAACCATGTCTCCATAGGCGTACCAACTGAGCTACAAAAAGGTAAAAATATCAATGAAAAAGGCGGTATAGTGTACAGAGGAGCATCATAGCCGGAGTTTTCTTTTGTTATGATTAGTATATGTCAAAAAAATTCAAAAAACTCACTGACAATCAAATATACGAACATAATATATACATATATATATATATATATATATATATATATACATATATATATATATATAAATATATATTTATATATTTATATATATATATATATCTATATATAGATATATGTATATCATGTGGCGTGTTGGTTACGCAATCGCAAATTTTCGTTATTATGGTCCGGGTAACATGGGCTAGATTACATACGAATATACAGAATGGCGGATGATACATAAAAAAGTGGGGGTCTCTGTATTTTTGTTTTGCTATCGTTTCGAGTGGGACGTCGAATGAAAGAGGAGAAAATTCTGAGTTCATGAAAATAAATATTGTACAATATCAAATATAAAAAAATATACCAAACGACAGAAAAACATTTTTTTATTTTATTTCAGCGTTTATGAATAGTACACTTTATTTCACCCTTTATGAATACTACTAGTGCTTTCTGTCGGCAGTTTTGAATACCAATCGTGTAAAAACAACATAATCACTATCCCACCTGTTTCGTGTTTCTGTTTCTATTAGAAAGACAATAATTTTATAATCTCACATACTAATAATAACTCCAATAAGGTACAATAGGTAAGGTACAAATTCAGTGCAAAAATAAATCTAATAAAATCGAATGTCTCTGAGATAGCTACCCGAACGGCCAAGAGCGTGAGGGCAGACGTCGATGACGGTCGTGTCCCTGATAGCAATTTTTTTGCGTGGAGTTATAATATATTTTCCTTTTCTACTGTCACAAGATGAACATCCATGCACTTCATCCTATTCCGTATACTAAACAATTGCCTTATCATGAATGTCCCAGTCTAGATTGTTTGATTATTAAGTATTTATTACTCACGCTATCATATTATTATTGTTGTATCAAAGGTTAAAACCATACAGTTTGAATAAAAAATTAAAATTCAAAGAAACTGTAACCCGACTACAGAAAAAATCAAGTAAAATAAAAAGTAAGAAACAAGTTAGGTGTTAATTGCCATCAATAGACAAGTCTTTTGAATTGATATGTTAAATATTTCTGTTTATTCAGTTCTATTGAAGTCTTCTGGCAGATATACCCAATAATAACGTTATAATTCAATTCAAAGGCCGTGGTCGTGTTGTCAATTACAAAAAGCAAACATTATAATTTGATAGACAAATAAGAACAATGGAGATGCCGCCAATCAAGAATAAAAAATACGCACGACCACGCCAATTGAATTGAATTATAACGTTAATAATGTGAAACTGCCAGAAGAGATCAATGGAACTAAATAAACAGGAATATCTACCATATCAAATCTGATCAATAAGACTATGATAGCAATGAACTCCTAACTGGTTTCTTACTTTTTAGTTTCATTAATATCTTTACCTATAATAATCCCAATTTTCATTTATATATAACATTTAATAGCTTATATTTTTATGTTTTTTCTTGAGGGGTAATTCATTAGTTTATTTTATTCTCTCCGTAGTCGGGTTAAAGTTTTTCAAACTTTTTATTTTATCCATCATCTAGGTTTTCCTTTCAACACAGAAAACATTGATTTTGTTTTTATTTAATTTCCAATCAGATTTCTACTTTAAGGTTTTTTTGTCATTGTTGGGAGTGTGAATTTTTGCATTCCTCAATGTATATCTATAATGCCTGATATTGTTCCATCAACGTTAAAACATTTGTGACATGAAATATAGTTTTTCTACGACAACCTCGATAAATTTTCATTGTATAACCGTTACTTCAATCATAAACAAGCACATTTTGTACAGAATTTCATTTTTGCTAGGCAAGTTGCTAAGCAACAAATGCGAAATGGAATATTTCGTGTTGGGTCTAGGTTCACTCTAAAATCACGACGACTACGGCTTGTCAAATTATGACGTCCAGCGACAAATTGATGAAATGTCAGCAGATCGTTTCTGTCAAAGTTTTAGTAGGTAACGAGTAATTTCATAGTTGTTTTCTTTTAAAACTATTTATTAAAATGGAAACTGATAGTGATATTGACTAAGATTTGACACCTCCGAATATAATAGAAGCAGCGAAGGTAACAACACTGAATTTATTACCGGAAACGTCGAAGAGTATGTATCAACGCGCTTATAACCTTTTTGTGGAATGGAAGGTAGATCAAAAGACAAAATCGTTTTCCGAGAACGTTTTAATGGCTAATTTTGGCGACTTAGCCAAAAAATTAAAAAGTTACACTTTGTGGTCACACTTCCCAATGCTGAGAACGACTCTTACTATCTATAATGATATAGATATTGCCAAATATTTGAAACTGGAATAATTCCTCAAGCGGCAGTCTAACGGCTACAAACCCAAAAAGTCAAAGATCTTTACAGCAAATGACATCGATAATTTCATTGAACAGGCTCCAGATAGATACATACATACATTTATAGGCTTCTATTTCTGTGTACCTATTTGAAATAGCAATGAAGAAAATATTTACATATTTCTTCAATTTATATTTTAATTCTGATAAAAAGCCCATTAGCGGCGAATTCGGAGTAATGAAATATCATCAGTTTATTTCTATCAAAGTTTTTGCAATATATGCATGTATTAAACGTGAACGATATGTTGTCATCGAAAAAGTATAGTATGCAACTCGCAACAAAATGGCCATTTTGCACTCGTATGAATTGCAGCACTTGCCTTCGGCTCTGCTGCAAATTTCATACTCGTGCAAAATGGGCATCATTTTGTGCTCATTGCATAATATACTATCATTACACACAACGGCAAGAAGTTGAAATTTCCTGCACTACGCGACATGATCCCCGAGGTAAAGCCGATGGCATCATACAAATTTTCCTGTCCGTGTGGTGTATACAATTTTTCTTTATAGCTGGTCGGAAGTACGTTACTACTTACATTTTTAATTATTTATTATAAACAATACACGTTCCAGCTGACAACTCGTTGCGCTGTTATATTAAACTTCTGCTCCTCGCTTCAGCGCCTCTTTCGGATACTCACAAAACTTAAATATTTGCTTCCGCTCTTTGTCTCTCTATTTCTCACTTTCTTGCGCGTAACCTCGTCTATCTCGTGATACATGGAAAATATTTGCTCCTGCTTTATGGAGGCCGTGGTCTGTCAATGTCACCGATGCAGAAATGCAAGGCTTTCTACTTTAAAACCGATGGAGAAAATTCGTACTTTCGACCGAGGTATAAAGAAAAATACTTTTAATTATTCATATTTTCCCGAGTTTATGACAATCCACTGTGCCAAGTACAAACATTTGTATTATAAGAATCCCATGTTACGAAGCCACGGAGAAAAATTTAATTGAATTTGAAACGTAGGCTAGGAAAAACAGTTTTTTCTTAGAATTCGACTCCAATATCAACCATCCTCATCAATAACTTGAATTTATATCACATTTTTCATATAAACACAATAGTTTTTTGCAACAAAGTCATTCTTTGATTGGCTGTGGAAAAATAAAACGGTTGAGATGTTTCTGAGAACACCCGTTCTCTTTGTTATACTAAAGATTTGCCCACGTCAAACCCATTTTTTTTTAATTAAGTGGTATCAAATCACTTAACCAGAGGGGTGAAAATAATCCATGTAAACTGAAGTGTAAATTACTTCAACCATGGCTTTAAAATGTATGATAGGTTAATCAGTCATAATACAGAGCTTGAGTTAATATAACGCTTAGTCGAGAGGCAACAGACCGCATTGATGGAGTTAATGACTTTCAGACACTGCGTAAGTGATTAATTGTATATATCTTAGAGTTCTTTGTGAGAGCAACACGAAAATTATTTGGTTTTATTGAATCTACGTTTAGTTTGGCGAAGCTGTCTTAGATCAAGAGACAGAATCTTCATACTAATCAATTCTTTTGAAATGAACCGCTATTTGTCACGACATAAAAATAATAACTTTGACTAACAAGTGAAAATTTACCATTAAAATGTATTCATTATGAAAGTCACATTTGTGTTCATCTACTAGTTTTTGACTAGTTCCAATAACAAAAATGATTGTTTTATTGCAAGAAAAAAATAGCTTTTTCTTCAACATATACTGAACCCAATCCCAACTAAACTCCGAGAAAAATTGCTCTTGGATCTCTATTCAGGAGGCTGCCTTAAGAATTAATCGTAGAAGCAGATTTTATGCAATGGTAAAATATCTACAGTGCGGCTTTTTATAGTCCCCCCTGTTAACTTTCGAACTGTTCGACGTAGGACAATGGGACACAAACCATTTTGAATGATCTCACCGATACTACTTTTTGAAATAAACTACCTAGTGATTGCTCGATAGATGGCGCGGGAGGCACATCAACTTGAGAATTTCAAATGGCATAGGGTTTCATGTGTCACATCATTGAACAGATAATTAAATTCTTTGTTCTACCATCCTATTCTTTTCGAATTTTGTTTCAACGTTTTTTCACAATATGCCGTTGAAATGTCAAGTCTAGGTGAGGATCTGAATGGTACCCTTACCTCGATAACTTTTGAACGGTTTGATGTGAAACAATGAGTCATGAAAAATATTGAATTGTATTACCGGTCCTACTTTTTGAGAGAAGATACATTACAAATACTAGACAGAGGGCACTAGGGGCACATCAACTTGAAAATTTCGAAAGGCATAGAGGTCGAGTTGCACATCGTTCAAAAGGTAATTCAATTTTTCTTTCAACTATGGTTGTTCTACGAAATCACAATTGCGGATGCAGCTTTTTATAGCTCCCCGCTCCCTGTTAACTTTTGAACGGTTCGACATAGAACAACGGGATTAAATCTATTAAAAAAATAATTTATTGTTTTTAACCGCCAACTTAGCTGCAAAGCAACCCTCGAAAGTCAGAGACTTGTGTGAGTTAAGAAGACGGCGACCTTTGCTTTTTAAGTGTCATCCGAAGCACTTTACATTTAGAATGATATCACCGATACTACTCTTTGAAATAGAAAACATTGTGACTGCTCGCTAGCGCGGGGGGCACATCAATCTCGAAAAATTCAAATAGCATAGTAGGGGGTGGCGCATCGTTGAAAGGATAATTGAATTATCTTTTTAACCATCTAATATTTTTGAATTTCATCAATGCTATTTTTCACAATATGCATTTTAAGTTGAAAAGGGAAATATGATCAATTTTCAATTATAGAGTTTTTCTTTTGAGTTAGGGTCCTTTCAGCAAATCTATCAAATATATCTCATTGTCCATCGTGGCTTCAGCCAGGGAAGTATTTGTTTTCTGTTAGACATTCACAAAAAAAAAATTTCAACATGAACACCCCACAAGTTGTTATCTTGAACGATGGAAGATAGTGACTATAGTTTATCTTTCAGTCGCAGATAATTCCCTATCTGATTTTATGAACATCCTGTTTATATTTTCAACAAATCAAACTAGCATACCTTTTGACAGGTTTTAATGTCAGAAATACACTAATTTCGAAGTGTCTCTCCAAAAGAAATGTTCCTAACTTTTTTCCATCTTTGCAGAATGAGATTGCTTCTAGAAAATGTGTTTCCCATTTCTTCCGGTCTTCTTGATGATCGTGGAAACGTGAAATAGATTTTCGTCGACAAAAATGTATTGAAGACCTAGTGAATGCGATGCATCTCTTGCATCAATGTTACAAATGATTTCTGGTGAATACTCTTTTTTGGAAAACATTATTCGCCTCAATTATCTATATGAGTTCCTAATTAAGACTGGAATAGAAAATCAAATAACTAGGGTAAATCCGGGATAGATGGACCAGGTTTTTCTCAAAATAGTTTTCGTCTAAAGTATAGCCATTTTTGAGTTCATAACTTTGCCACCTCAAACTTCATATATTTATTCACATTTATTGTACATTTATTTACTGTCTAAATGAAATATGAGATAGGAATAAAAGTTGAATAAAATGGTTACGTGGTCTATCTATACCGGATACGTGCGGGATAGATGGGATAGCCTTAGGGATAGACGGACCAGTGTTGTTAAAAAGAAATAAAGTGTAATGGGTTCAGAACCCAATGGAATAACGCATAAAAAATAGAGTATTATATACAATATAAATATTACATCATTAAAATTAAAATATACAAACGTTTGTCCATAAAAAAGACCAGAATGGTAACCTTAGGAAAAAAAGTCAAACTCTACCTTTTTTTAGCTTTAATTTCAACATTTATTTAGCATCTCTTTTGCCACAATAATCACATTTATCATCATATCGAGTACATCCTTCATGGGACCATCTTGAACAAGATACACATTCAACCCAGTCTTCATTCTTGTTCGTGTCATATTTCTCCCCACACCAAATACATTCGTTTTCATCCCAGCCACCAAAACTACCAGATCCATCATCACAAATTTCATCAATATTAACTCTCAGTCTGAAGAAGTAATCGGTTCTGAAGTTTTTAAATTTAATTCTTTTTTGGTGGCTTTCTACTTTTTTTAGGTTGATCTTTGTTTCCAATTTTTTCTTCTTTCTCTCTTCTTTCTTTTGTTCTTCAATTGTTTTTTTCATTTCTTTACTTTTTCTTTTGTTTTGTAGGCAAGTTGTTTTCGAGCGAGCTCAAAACAGTTGAAACCGTTTGCGCTCTCCTTTTGTGTGGCTGTTCTTTGCTCACGCATGGTATTGGGCGTATTTTATCCAATATTTTTGAAGGCGTGATTTCATCATATCTTGTAACTTCTTGTACAACATCATTAGTGCTAGTTTCAAAACATGAGTTTGATGTAGCTTGTGTTACAGGCACATTTTTTTGTCATGTGAGCCCACTAGGTCCCGCAACTACTAGGACATCATTTGTAGTGCTACTTTCAGAACATGAATTAGCTTTAGCTTGTGTTACATGCGTATTGTTTTGTCTTGTAAGCGCACTAGATCCTGCGACTGCTAGGGCATAATTTGTAGTTCTATTTCCAGAACAAAGGGAGTTTTCAACAGTGGATTTAGCTTGTGTTGTTTCTGATGTATCTGAGAGGAAGGCGTATTCAGGAATTGCATTAGGATCAAACGGAATGATTCCACAGGTTTTGAAACCGTTAACTCCGTTGCTTACACTTGCTGATTTCCCCCATCCAGAACTAAAAAGTTCACCAAACTGAAGTCGAATGATTTTTCGTGAAGGGTTATTAGTCATGTAGCAATTACATGCTGAGTAAAAGTGTGCTTTCAAAGATTTGAAGAACGAACGATCCAATAGCTGCAGCCAATGGCTTGTATGGGGAGGAATACTCATTAAAAGGATGTTGTTCTTCCGACCATTTGCCACGCCCCGATGTCCCTGTTCTTACATACGTTGTTGGCATTTCTGTAACAAAAAATAACAAACTTTATTTCAGAGAAAAAACTAGTAATAAGCGGCCTAAATTTGCACATCAAATTTTATTTTATGCAATATTTCAAATAGTATAATGCTTGGTCGGTCTTACCCCCAACATTTTACCTGGTCCATTAATACCGAATTCCCGAGGCCCATCTAACCCATTTGATCCGGTATAGATGGACCTCCTTTGTACTCGATAGTTAGTGACATACGGCCCGCCATGTTAGGTTAGGAGGTTAACTAGACACTGTACGAAGTTTTTTTGGCGATAATACAACAGAAATCGTTCAATCGAAATGTTTAAACATCAAATATAAATTGAGCTGGAAAAATTGTTGTACTTACCAAAACAGGAAAATCGCTTTTTCACAAAAACTATGAACAAATCTAACTGAAATGAAGGAAGCACACACAAAACACGACTGAGAGCACAGACTAAAACAAATACGGCGGCACTCAAGCGGACGATACGAGAACTATATGACTGGTCCGTCTATCCCGGTGGTTCATCCAACCCGGACTTACCCTATCTGAATGAAAATTTTCAACTTCAGATTCTTTCTTTTGAGTTAGGTTCCTTTCAGAACATCTATCAGAAGTAGTTCAATGTCCAGCGTGGCTTTAGCCAGGGAAGTAGTTGTTTTCTGTTAGACATTCTCAAAAAAATTACTTCATTTTTATTTTGGATTTTTCAATTCACAGGAAAATCTTCTATTCAATGTTTAATTGAGAATGAATAACCCACAAGAGGTTATCTTGAACGATGGAAAATAGTGACTAAAGTTTATGTTTCAGTCGCAGATGATTCCACATCTGATTTTATGCACATCTTGTTCATATTTTCAAACAAATCAATGCATTTTAAATTTTGTTATATGAAAAAACGTATTGACGAAATAAAAAAAAACTAGATGTTCTCAAAGAGAATTGAGTTATCTTTTCTATTTGGCACTTGCTGCTATTTGCTATTTGAAATTCCCAAGTTGATGAGAAATCACAATTATTCTATTTCAAAATGGTTTTTGTCCCATTGTCCTACGTCGAACCGCACTATATATATATATATATATATATATATATATATATATAAATATACACATATATAAATGGATGTAGATATATAAGTATGAGATTGATAAACTTCGACACCGTTTTTGACAGATCACCATGAAAGTTGGCACATCAAAACATTTTTTCATAAAGAAGGTTTTCATGCTATCCATTTTATTTCAACTCGTCACTTTATGGCGCTGCAGCGCATCCACTTCTAAAGGAGTTAACGGGATAACGGGAAACGGGTCAACGGGAAACGGGATAACGAGAAACGGGAAAACGGGATAGCAGGAAACGGAAATCTGGCAAATTTATATATTTATTTATTTCGAATATTTCCAGTGATTGTACACTGTTTGTTGATTTTTCTCAATCGTAAGTTTATTTTCATTTTAAAGGATTCTCGCAGTCTTTGTAGCTATTTTCCAGAAAACGTGGTTTTTCCTACGATTGTGGTTGATGGCAACGTCCGCTTCTATTTTATTCGATTGTTATAAAGAGAATATTTATTTTCCGCACATACATTTGGGGACCGAAATACAATAATAACTGGAATCCGTCAACAATTTGAAAAAGCATTCCAAAAATAACTTACTGAATCAGAAAATTTGTAAAATACCCCATTTTGTGGATATAGCGTGGACTAACATTATTTTTAACGCATACCGAAGTCTCGCTAATGTAGTCTGTTCATTCTACAAATAACAGAATACAAACAAGATGCACCCAAATCCTGCTGTTTATTACATTTTATTAGTTATATATTTCATAGCCCCAACCTGTTAAATTTTGAACTTTTGAACAATTCGACGTAGAAAAACTGTTTTGAATGATATCACCACACTATTTTTTTAAATGAAAGACATTGTGATTGCTCGATAGATGGCAGAGGATGACACATAAACTTGGAAATTTCAAATAGCCAGGGGAGTCAACTGGCACATAGTTAAAAAGGAAATTCAATTCTCTTCTCAATCATATACTATTTTTTTAATTTTGTTAATGAGTTTTTTCACAATATGCATTTGAAATATCAAGTATAACAAAAAACAAAAGTAGTATTGAGATTTTTATTAATTGAGAATAAGAAGTAGAATTGTTATCAATTACCAAATTTGGTGTTCGAAATGTCGGCCGTACACCTCTTGACAATTAAATATTCTATTCGAAAACTCTTCCCGAACATTATGTAACATATCTGCAGGTATACCATTGTAGGTGCATTGTAGGACATATACTATCGATTCGACGTAACACTACAGAAAAAAGTTACATGGTGTGAGGTCTGGTGATCGTGCCGACCATTCGATTATGTTACTACATCCAGATACCCTCAAACTTGACGTTGGAAATAAGGTTGAATCCCGTCTTGCTGGAAGGTGATATGCTGAAATTCGTTCTCATTTTCTTTTAGTATTTGAAGTATTAGTGGATCGATCGTTTCTTGTAGCATAAAATAATAATAATAATTTATTTCGTAAATTTTCCAAATACAATAGAATGAGACATGAGGAACAGAAATATGGGAAACAAAATCACAGAAGCATCAATAGCTTGTGTGTGATATATTAGTTGGTTCGATAAAATTCAAAAAAAATTATAATAAGTAAGTAATAAAACAACAAAGTAATAAAACACCTTTTTTAAAGACAAGCTTTTATTCAAACCGTGTACTAAAACGTATAAAATAAATTTAAGTCATCACTGACAATGATTTAATTATTTTTTGTTGCATTATTTGGTTTAAAAAAGCTTGTCGCGCGAAGTGTTCATAAACGTAGGTACCAATTAATTTGATTGGGCAGTGATTGGTTGCTATGTAACAACTTGTCAAAGTAATAATTTTATTACAATTTGTGCGACAAGCTTTTTGAAACCAAATAAATCGACATAAATAATTAAAACATTTTCAGCGACTTGAACTTATTTTATACGTTTTAGTACTCGTCTTTAAAAAGGTTTATTATTAGTTTTTTTTTGCTTTCTAGTTAGTTCGCCTTAATCTGTTCATTTCTAATAGAGCATGCTTATTAAAAGGTCTCTTTCCTGTAAGTTTTGAGCTGAAAGAAATCATGATCTTCGACCCCAAAAACTCCCACACACCAATTTTGAATAGAATCTGATAATAATAACAAATCTCGTCCGCCATCCTGAAATTGCCATCTGGAATTCATAGATTTTGACAAATGATGTATAATCTCCGAACCTGAAAACCCCCACATACCAATTTGAATGAAATATGACCATAATCAGAAAACTCATCCTCCATCTTGGGGCCGCCATCTTGAATTTATGAATTTTGCCGGTATCTTCAGCTGATCAGCCCGCCTTCCCATTTTGAATCGAATCTGACCATAATCAGAAAACTCATCCTCCATCTTGGGGCCGCCATCTTGAATTTATGAATTTTGACAAAAAATTTCCAATCTCCGACCGCAAAAATCCCCACAGACCAATTTTGAATCCAATCGGACCATAATCACGAAACTCGTCTGCCATCTTGGAGCCGCCCTCTTGAATGTATGAATTTTGACAGAAAATTCATAATCTCCGACTTTGAAAACCCCCACATACCAATTTTGAATCAAACCGGACCTTAATTACAAATCTCGTCCGCCATCTCGGAGTCGCCATTTTGTTTTTGTCTCTAACAAAAATTCCATAATGCATTGTCACCGGAATTATGAACATCTGCCAAATTTCACATTATTCGTCGGACGACTGGAAGTCGTTCAAAATTCTCTTGCAAGACTAACTAACGAACTAACTGACACTATGTACACTACTATATACAAGAGAAATGTGAACACATCAACTGGGGCATAAACACAGTCAATCACAAGGAAACGAGTCGGAGTATATATATATATATATAATTGGTGAACGGTTTCTATTCTTTAGAGACACTCAAGCAGCTGAATAATGAATATCATCATACTCGTAGATTTAAAATAGTTCAAATTTGCACACCCTCCATGCTTTCAGTTTCTTCAATATATCAGAAGGGCTAATTTTCAATACATATTCATCACTTTTTGTTTATTTTTCACACGCGCAGGATGAATAAAGAGCACGCCTGTCACTGTACCTACAATTTGCCATTTTTATTAAATTACTTCGGGGCTGGTGGTACGGTGTTAGGTCATATTAATGGAGATTAGGGACGCGAGAAGCTTCACTGGTTTCCGCTCTTCATCTGCGTTGAGCGGCCCTGCCTACTTTTTACGAGGGTGCAGAGTTTTACAAAATAATTTAATGGGATGATAGGGCTAAGGAATTAAGAGTTGGAAAAGAATCACGCTACTTAGTGTTTGACAGGTATGATGCCAACTTCTCGTCATTTCCAAGGTGTTCAGTTTTGTTGTTTTGTGAATAACATTGAATGCAATAATTTATATAACGCCCTAAACGACTGATTTGAAATTGTAATAAAAAAAAGAAATGTCCAGTTATCAAACTAATAAATGGGTTGTCTGTCAGTCATTCAAATTTTGCTACTTATTTCACGAAAATCTAACTAAAAGTATCAAGAGAAAACACGAAACACAACATATATATATATATATATATATATTCCGGAATTCCGACTTGTATCTCGGAATTACGACTTGTAAGTCGGAATTCCGACTTGTATGTCGGAATTCCGAGAAACAAGTCGGAATTCCGAGATACAAGTCGGAATTCCGACTTATAAGTCGGAATTCCGACATAGAGGTCATAACAATGAAAAACATCAAGCAAATGAGATTATTATAATATATATATATATATATATATATATATATATGAATATATACCCAATACTTGGAAACATCTACTTTCTCGGCTTACTGCCAGACCAAGCCGTGCCCAAAGTTCCGCTCCACTGAATTCACCTAGGTTAAATACTCCACATCCACCCTCTTATCCTCAGTTTCTTCGAAGGAATAGAAAGATTCAGGGACCTTAGAGAACGCTAGTGGCGAAACCTGGGGAGTAGGCAGATTGAGACCGCAGTGACAAGTTACAAAATCCTGAACCCCACCTAAGTGACTACAATCTAGGACAAGGCAGGTTGAGACCTCGGTTGGAAATCATTTTATTCCCAAAGTGACAACACCTGAGGAGTAGGCAGATTGAGACCTCATGGAAAATCACATCCCTACCTCAGTGACTATAGCCTAGGAGTGGGCAGATTGAGACTTTTGTTGGAAATCACTTCCCTCTTTTGCTCTTATGAATAACTTATATTTAAATATATTTTTCCCTTTTCTTAAAAATGGCTCCAAAATGGGACCCGAAATTACCAAATTTCTAGACGCATTTCAACCCTAACTTTCAATTCAATAACACATATATATATAAAAAGAATATAAAATACACAATACGTATAAACAGAGAAATTTTAAATATGTCCCTGTTGATCGTGGAAGCGTGAAAAATATTTTTGTCGACAAAAATGTGTTGAAGACCTAGTGAATGCGATGCCTCTCTTGCGTCAATGTTACAAATGATTAATGGTGGGTTTTCTTCTATGCCTCATGCATCTATGTGAGTTCTTAATTAGGACTGGAATAGAAAATCGAATAACCATCCTAATGGAAATGCAAATTTCCAATTTCAAATATTTTTTTTTCAGTTAGGGGCCATTCAGAATATCTATCAGATGTACTTCAATGTCCAGCTTGGTTTTAGCAGATAAAGTAGTTGTTTTCTGTTAGACAAGAAAAAATTTTTCATCGTGGATTTTTCAATCCACAGCAAAATCTTTCTATTCAATATTCAATTGATAATGTATTCCTTTCCAAAGCTGTGTTGTTTTCAGTTGTAATATCACAAGAGAGTGAGAATAAAGTGGAAATAATTTGACAGAATATAACAAGTTTTCGAATTCTGTCAAATTATTTTCACTTTATTCTCACTCTCTTGTGATATTACAACTGAAAACAACACAAAATTTTAAAATTTATAAAATTATTTATTTATATATATATATATAAATATATATATATATATATATATATATATATATATGCAAATTCGAACTATTTTAAATCCACAGCAAAATCTTTCTATTCAATATTCATTTGTTTGATTTTATATATATATATAATATATATATATATATATATATATATATATATATATATATATATATATATCAAATTAACTATTTTATATCCACAGCAAAATCTTTCTATTCAATATTCATTTGATAATGTATTCCTTTCCAATGCTGTGTTGTTTTCAGTTGTAATATATATATATATATATATATGCAAATTCGAACTATTTTAAATCTACGAGTACGATGATATTCATCATTCAGCTGCTTGAGTGTCTCTAAAGAATAGAAACCGTTCACCAATTATTCAATAACCTATTATGAAGAAACTTTCATCTCTATTGTGCCGAAATCGGCCAAATGACATGTGTGTAACTCTCAAGTTATTTTCAAACCGAAAGTAATACATATAAACATTGTGTTTGTGTTGCTTGTTCCTGGAATTTGTTTCTGAATATTTTTGAAAGTTTCCTGATGTTCCTTAATGTTTGTGGTTGCAATAACAAATGTTCGTATGAGTTGCTAGTTTTCATATTCAGCGCTGAATTTCGGAGGAAATTGGGAAACATCGATAATAATAATAATTATTGGTTCTCAGACGAAGTGTGAACATGTTGAAACATGTTTCCAAAACTTTTATGAAGTGTGTGTTTATGAAATAAAATAACTAATAAAAAACTTCTTAAAGACAAGCTTTCATTCAAATGCACCAAAAAGTAAAAAATAATTGCTTTGGATGCGTAACGTAGGTTATTCCGTGAGTTATAGATTCAAGAGCTTGTCGCAAGTTTCCAGGTCGAATTCAAAAGCGACAAGCTTTTGAATTTCTGACTCACGGAATAACCTACGTCACACATCCAAAGCAATTATTTTTTACTTTTTAGTGCATTTGAATGAAAGTTTTTTTATTAATTATTTTATTTTGTGCTTCTTAGTACTTAGGTACGCCTTGATCCATGCATTTTTGTTGAAGCATTGTTATTATGAGGCCTTTTTTTACTGTAAGTTCTGAGCTATCTAGTTCTTCAATGAGGAGACCATCTGAAGATGAATTCATCCACCATCTTAAAGTTCCCATTTTCCAATTATGAATTTTAACTAAAAATCAATAACCTTCGACTAAATTCATAATCTTCGACCCCAAAAACCCCGACATACCAATTTTGAATCGAATCGGTCCATTATAACAAAACTCGTCCGCCATCGGAAATTTGGGATTTTGATGAGAAAATTCATAATCACTGACCCCTAAAACCCCCACATACCAATTTTGAATAGAATCGGACCATGAACACAGAGATCATCGGCCATCTTGGAGCCACCATTTAGATTTTGTGAATTTTGAAGAAAAATTCATAATCTTCGACCCAGAAAACTTCCACATACCAATTTTCAATCGAATCGGACCATAAACCTAAATCTCGTCCGCCATTTCAGAGCGCCGTTTTGTTTTTTTTTTTATATAACAAAAAATCCATGAGGAGCCATTTCAATTTCATCAATGTCGCTTTGTAGGTTATGTGTTATTTTAAAGTAATTCGTGAAGAGTTCTATGAAAATTGTTTCAAAGTTCAGTTCTTATTTGCACTGTGGCAACTTTTATGGTTTCAACAAATACCTGGAACCTCATGAACAAAACTGCTCAGCGTTTTGGATTCTCTCCCGCTCTTGGAAACTGCCGCTGCTCTCGTCAAATGGTGGCTTCTCCTCATTTATGAATTTCCAATGAAACAAAGGAAATGTTAACTCTGCATTTGTGATTTTTTCATGTGGTAGTGTTCTTCATATTTTCCTAATGTTTTCATGGCTAATAACTGATTTTATTCCAAATTGTTTGTTTGTTCCAAATTAAAATTTTCAACGTGTTTCTTCCAAAAATAATTTTTTTCACCATCTCCTCGCTTGTTGATTCTCTCCCCTTGATACCAACACATTTTGTTTTTCTTCTCGAATTTTCGATTTTGACACACCATTTGTAGCACTTTTCATTATTTTTCACTTCTTCGACAGTTTTTATTTATGAAACTTTTCTAACTACCTTATAATCTATATACAATACATGTAAAATTATTCTTTTGACGTTTCTGCTTTTCTATATTTTTTAAATTACCAATTCTGCATCAAGATCTCTCCTGGCATCTCATTGGCTGTTGTGTTCAGATCCAATTTAATATACAGGATGTTTGAAATTTCAGTATTTTGTTATCTGCTTGTGATCAAAAATATATTCATAAATTTAGATTTCAAATTTTTTTAAAATGATGCCAATTGATTGTAATGTTGGAAACATGTTAATTTCAAACATAGGTATCGATTAATATTATACAAGGTTTCAGAAAAAAGGCAAAATCTTCAGAAAAACTGTGAAATAACATAGCACAGATTACCAAATACGAATATTTTATTATTTATGTTTTTTTTTATTTATATTACTATTTCGACTCTTTAAACATTCAACATACTTCTAAACATAACAAAATATATATATATATATATATATATATATATATATATATATATATATATAGAAGGAATTTAATGGACATGGCCCTCAGAGACAAGTGTTAACCGTAGACACGTGTTTCAGGCTCTCGGCCCTCATCAGTACGGTGGAGAAGTGCAAGGATGGATAACACTTGGCAGAAAACGACAAATCAACGGAGTCAACAAACAGAAGTCAGCCGCTCATTGTGGCACTATTTTTTCACACAGCGAACGACAGCTCTTCGTCTGGTGGCAAATGGGTCGTGGTTCAACGTATATTTAGTCAAAATTTGATAATCATTAGAAAAATGAAATTGAGCGCCACTAAATTTTTTATGTTACGGAATTTAGAAACCAAATCATATATCGGTGACAAAACCTAATGAAATAAAAATCGATTACCCCATTGATAGTTTAATGAGAAACATATTTGAACGATGATCAATTATAATAATGAAAAAATGTGTTGAAAAAGTAAACTGTCATAAAAAATTACATGGTATGGATAGATACCTATAGTTCTTTTTCCACTTACAAGAGGGTTGATCTTTCAGTCTTCAACGGTATTCAACTGTTGATATCTTCCCTGTTGGAGGATTGATTAGCTTCTCTGTCTAGGACATACAGGAATCACCTGACAGCAAAACAGGACTATACTTTGGAACTCTCTGGACGGCAGACAGACAACGATGATAAGAAACGGAAAACAGAATGGAACCAAAAAATGTATCCAAAGATCTCGGTTGTGCTTAACAACTGGTGGTCATGAAAAAACGTCAGCACCATAAACACCAAAGAAACCAAGGAAACCAAGGACCCTGTTGAATAGGATTACTTATTACCCATTCACACACGTGTTGAATTACAAAGAAAAATAGTACAAAATGGCCAGTCTTTGAATCAAAACTGTCGGAAAAGAATACATACCATCTTAATTATCAGTGGGTAAACCAAATCGCAAACATGGAAATGTCCCATTAAAATCATTTGCCAGACATTTCGTCAATTCAAAACGAGACTTTCTCTCATGACGGTCGGTGGCGAAAAGGAATGATTTTAATCTGAAAACTTTTTCTACCCCAAAAAAATCGGCACAGAAACGTACTTGAAAGAACTTCAAATCTGGACTCGATATTTCTCTCTATCTTTCATACTGAATGTTGAACATTGGACGGATGATGCATATCACCGTACAATCGGGCGACAACCAAGGGTCATAAACAAATGAGAGGTGAAATCAATCAAGAAAATGACGTATCTCCTTTTTGATGCACTGGATAGTATATCTGCAAGGTCGATCAGCTGATTGTTGACAGAACTGAAAGACAAACCCTCCATACAACATAATTAACAAACTACAAGTTCTGAAAACAAAAATAAATACTGACAATGTCACGGCAATAGTAATATATACAAATCTAGAGAAAATAAAAAAATAACAGGTAGGTGAATACAACATTATTTCTGTTACTATTCGGTAAGTATACAGTGAGTCAGATATAACTAAGACATTTTCCCTTTTATGTTCAGGACTGACCTAAATGGAATTATTGTTCAGTTCAGGATTATGAGACATTTTCGTACACTTGTGCATTCTCCAAAAAAAATATAGACTTTGATGGCAAACAGTAATCGCTGAACAAACAGGTGATAATAAACCATATTAGATACTGTGCTATGCAAATATAAAATCAAACAAATAGCATGTATTTTACCATCAGAATAAAATAATGCTATACACCCCCCTCCGAAAAGAAAATTTCTATCAAGATAGACATTTTTATAATTCTGAAAGTATTATAGTCTAAATGACTATGTTGTTATGAAACAAAACCCAAAATAGATAACCTTATATTTTTATAAAAAAATTTAACCATAAGGGTTGATAACATAAAATCTATATATCCCGAGCATTATAATTTTTTTTTTATATACATATGGCCTTTGATATCTACGCGTATCATACGCCAGTAAAATTGGTACAAAATCGGTCAAGTGAAGTCAAGAATCGGTAAGTCATAAATCGGTAAGTCAAAAATCGGTAAGGGTCTTGCCAAGAATTATGCTCTACAAAATATATACAAAAAAACATTTATGAACAGAAGAAATATTTAGAAATCCCAATATGTTCATAGAACTCTGAATACAAAAAAAAATGTTTCATCAGTCAACTGATGAACATCAGATTTGTGAGATCAACACTCAAAAACAATTACAAAATATCAATAATACCATAAATATTGTGTTATGTATTGATAAACGCAAAAAATTTTATAAAAAAACAGATTTATGCTGAATCGTCTGAAGATAAACTTTCTTCAGAAACACTTGACTCTGCGTCTGCATAAGCTTTCAGGTCCTTAATATGCCAACGCCCTACATTATTTCCTTCTATATCGGTTAACTCAAATACTAACTTAGATAGTTTTTTCTTCACAACGGAAAGAATATACCTTGGGGCAAGCTTTGCTGTAAAACGATTTGCGGCATTTGAAAGTACTTTATTCCGACGCCAAACCCGGTTTCCTACTTCAAAAGTTATATCCCTTTTTCGAAGGTTATATGCCTTGCAATTGCGTTCATAAGCCTTGTGAAGCTTTTCCCTAACTTCATCAAAAATTTTCCTTAAATTTTGGAGATTATTTGAATAAGATTCTCTATCTCCCGGTAATATCTCCAAATCATCATCAGGCTGAATATCGCTATAAAATTTTCCTGAGAGAGGAGGTTGTCTACCAAAAACCAAAAATGAGGGTGAAAAACCAGTGACTTCGTGTTTCGCAGTATTGATAGCTTGACGAATTTTAAAAATTTCCTGATCCCAATTTTGGTGATCGTCAACATAACTTCGAATCACAGTCTCAATAGTTCTGTTATTCCTCTCTACGAAATTAACATGTGGTGAATAAAAAGCGTTATACCAAATTTTCCTAACTTCATATTTTTACAAACATTCTTAAAAGTTTTTCCAGACAGTTGACTACCATTATCGCAAATAATATATTGCGGAACTCCAAATACAAGAAATACTTCATTTTCCAAAATTCTCTCTATATGGTGAGCTTTAGCATCGCGCAAAGGAAATAAAAGTGAATATTTCGAAAACCAATCTGAAATAACTAAAATCCATTTATTGCGTTTCTCGGAAAAAGGTAATGGACCAATTAAATCTAACCCAATGATTTCCCATGGTTGTTTAACAATTTTCTCTTTTCCCATTAACCCCATTCTAGCATTATTTGGCATCTTTTGCGCACCACATACTTTACAGGATCTAATATATTTAAGAACATCATACCTGAGTTTAGGCCAATAGTATTTTTCCTGAATTCGGTTAACGGTCTTAAAAAAACCAAAGTGGCCACAAACAGGTGGATCATGTAATGATTGAATAACGTCTCTACGTTGAGGTTTAGGAACTAAAATTTTCCATTCAGGGGTATTCGATTCAATAGGAATATTTGATGAAATGAATTTAAAAAGAAAATCGTTTTCTACCTTCCACTGTGGATATTTATCTGGGTCTTGTAATACCTTTTCTCGCAAGTTATTATACCAGGGATCGATTTTATCGACATCAACATCATACATCACTATCTCTTCATTCTCAGGAACTATACGCGACAAAGCGTCGGGGACAATATTATTACTCCCTTTTCTATAAACAAAATCAAATGTATGTTGTCGAAGTCTAACCGCCCATCTTTGAAGTTTTCCAGAAGGATTTTTTAAATTATTCAACCACAAAAGTGAAAAATGATCTGTAATAAGAGTAAAACGTACTCCTTCGATATAAGGACGGAATTTTTCAATACTAAATATTGTAGCTAACAACTCTCTTTCAGTGGTTGAGTAATTTCTCTCTGCACGAGATAAAGTTCTGCTTGCATAAGCAATGACACGTTCTTCACCATTAATTTCCTGAGTGAGCACTCCACCTAAACCCGTACCTGAAGCATCACACTGAATAATAAATTTTTTTGAAAAATCTGGTTGAGATAAAATAGGAGCTGATACTAATAATTCCTTAATTTTCAAAAATGAATTTTCCGCAGCATCATTCCACTGTATTGCCTGTGATTTCCTCTTCCCTTTGAGCAAATCATTGATAGGTGATAAAAGAGTTGAAAAATCTTTGATAAATCTCCGATACCAAGAGCACATACCTACAAATCTCTTAATTTCGGTGGCTGTTCGTGGACGTGGATAATTTATCATGCTAGCAACTTTATCTGGGTCTGTTCTCAATGAATTTGAACCCACAATAAATCCTAAAAATTTCAATGATGTCTTAAAAAATTCACATTTTTCTGAATTAATGGTCAAATTTGCTTCTTTTAATTTTTCTTTCACCTCTTTCAATAGTCGGATGTGTTCCTCAAAAGTGGAACTTGTAATAATTATATCATCAATATACGAAAATATATAAGGTTCGTAACGTGGACCAAAAATTGCATCTACGAGTCTTTGTTGAGTCTGCGCAGCATTACACAAACCAAACGGCATAGTGACAAATTGATACTGACCTCTGCCAATTATGCTGAAAGCTGTTTTTTCCTTTGAGGAGGGATCTAAAGGGATTTGCCAAAAACTTTTTCTGAAATCGATGGACGAGATATATTTCGCATTCCTCAATGAACTCAATATTCTCTCGATATTTGGCAAAGGATAACTGTCATATTTCGTAATTGAATTCAAAGGACGACCATCAAAACAAAAACGATACTCTCCATTAGATTTCTTTACTAATAGCACTGGTGAACACCAAGGACTTTGAGATGGTTCTACAACTCCTAGTTTCAACATTTCATCTAACTCATCGTTCAAAATCTTGGACATATATGGTGACATCACAAAAGGTCTCTTACGACAAGGAGGTTCATCACCAGTGTCTATTTTGAGAGAAATTTTATTAGTACGACCATGTCTATTTTTGCTAGAAATATCTTTGAAGAAACTTATTGCATTTTCTGCTTGTGCACGCTGTATTGTATTTAAATCATCCAATGACTATAAATCCGCAATATTATTACATGTTCTAGGTCCATCAACAATATCAATATTTGAAGAGAAAGAAAAATTTCTCCGAACTTCCCAACTATTATTACAAAAATTCACTTTGACGTTGAATTGTCGTGCAAAGTCACAACCAAAAATAAAAGAATGAGGCAAACTTGGAACTACTAATGCTTGAATTACTTGACAAACTCCATCAACCACAATTGGCAAAAACACTTCACCCTCAACTGATTTCTGTGTCCCATCGGCAGTAGAAATAGTTTTTGAATGAGTGTGACTAATTCTGAGATTAATTTTTTTTAAAATATCTAAACCAGCTGAACGGACTAACGAAGCAGTAGCTCCAGTATCGAGAAGAACGGTAATATCTTGATCAAATAAACGGTCTATTATCCAAAGGTTTTCCAATAAAAAGTGGAGAAACTTCATTTGAGGGTTTTACTGATTTTTTGTAAAATTTCGCAACACTGGATAACCAATTATTCCAGTCATCTTTATTAAATTTAACGACATTAATTTTAGCCCTTGTTTTTGGGATGGAGTTATGGACTCGTAACGCCTTATCCCTTACTCGTTTTTTTGAACACCTTGGGCAATCTAAAAGTTTAACACCAGCTAAACCACATTTATAACAAAAAATTTTTCTCTTAGTTCTACAATCAGAGAAAACATGGTTAGGCAACCCACAATTCCAACAGGACACTGACTGACTATTTGATGCGATTGTAACTTCATTCTCTGAAATATGTCCCCTGTTATCAACATCGGGTTTCCTTCCATTGTGGTTCCTAACTGTATGATTGTATTGCTTTCTGAGTTTGTTTTTCTTAAAATTTTCTGAGTGGTTATTAAATTTTCTTTCTTGCGTTCCGACAGACAAATGGGCGACTTGTGTTATCAAGTTATTTTTACCTTTGAGGTGATTAGCCTCTTCAAGTCTTCTACATAATTTTGACAAATCAGCAACCGTAGAAATTTCATGTAATGCTAACTGACTAAGGTATTCCGGTAAAATATTTTTCCTCAATTGTTTAACTTTGGACGACTCTACAGGTTGACGAGACAATCTACAAACAAAGTTTCTACATGAGCAATAAAAATAGCAACAGACTCATTTCGTTTCTGTCTCCTTTGTTTAATTTCCCCCCAAATATCTTCATCAATATCTGAACTTAAAAAATCTCTTTTGAGTGAAGTCACAAGTGATTTCCAATCAGAAATTTCTGATTTAACACTACGATACCAAACAAATGCATCGCCTACAAAAAATTCTATAGCAGATTCATGAAGAGTTTGATCAGTCACCTTTCTTGATTGTGCTAACTCTGTTACATGTTCCAGAAAAAAATGGACTGTCTTAGGATCTCCATTAAATTTAACCCCCCATTTTGAAATTGGAATGAAATTATTCGAACAGTTTACAACCGGTGCTGGAATATTAATTACTGGTGGTGGCTGTACACTAACATTTGTGACAACAGAAGTTGTGAGTTGTACACTATCATAAAGATCTGATTCCAATTTTAAACATGTTGCGTAAGTCTCATTTTGAAATTTATGAAAATCATCTTTAATGTCATCATCAATTTTTCCCGGAACATCTAAAATTTTCAAAAATCTTTGAGACCTATTCAAAACATGTGCTATCTAGATTTGATTCGTAAAAACAACGTATCAGTTACCTGACCAGAATCACTAAAATCAATAATCATTTCGGTAATGGAAGTTAAACTCTTATTGATATCTTCTTGTTCAGTTTTAAAATCAAACTCATATACATCTAACTTCAAGTTCACATCAGGATTCACTTGTTCTTTACTCAAAAGTCTGGTCAGAATTTTCCGTTTATCTGCAACTGTACGAGCAGTTGTGATACCACGAATAGAAAGTTCATACTCTAATTCAAAATCTAACAAATGGTTAACCTGAAATTTTTCAACACTCATTTTGCCAAACACTATATGCCAATTATAATTTTGACTAAATAAAAAAATAATGGCAGATGTCTAATGAAAAATCTATACCTCTAAGTCAGTTGAAAAAAAACATTTGCATGTTTATTCACCCTGTATGTTCCTGAAATATCGTCTGTTTCAGTTTCATGTAAAAATTTCTAAAATGACCCCAAATATCATGAACTGAACAACGTACCAAATATATACATATAAAAATATAAATCAGATTTTCACAATGAAAATCCTACCAAAAATTTTCTTTGCAAAATCGTTATATGCAAAAGAAAGAACTATAAACCGTATTATCAAAACACACTAGAATAGGTATCTACCTAAAAACATCAGGATATTCCCATCTATAAAAAATTAACACCTGTTCTCAATACAATAAAGACACGAAAAAAAATTAAAAAATTTCAACATACGTTTGTCCTGCACTGTTATTGAGTTCAGAAACATGCTTTTCTCAATTTACAAATGGCACATGAAAAGTACATAATTATTTCATAAAGTCTGTCACCAAATATATTCAAAAAAAATGAGCACGAAACATCGAGGAAAAAGAAAAAAAAATTCCAAATCACATGGAATTTAACTATCAAAAAGACTAAAAAATAAAATGTAGCCCCACGTTGTTGGGTGTCAATCTTGTGTGGCACTATTTTTTCACACAGCGAACGACAGCTCTTCGTCTGGTGGCAAATGGGTCGTGGTTCAACGTATACTTAGTCAAAATTTGATAATCATTAGAAAAATGAAATTGAGCGCCACTAAATTTTTTATGTTACGGAATTTAGAAACCAAATCATATATCGGTGACAAAACCTAATGAAATAAAAATCGATTACCCCATTGATAGTTTAATGCAAAAAACATGTTTATATCTACAATTATGTACAAAGAAAATTATGTTCTTCAGGAACGAATGTTCAATTATATTCTCCAGGAACGATGATCAATTATAATAATGAAAAAATGTGTTGAAAAAGTAAACTGTCATAAAAAATTACATGGTATGGATAGATACCTATAGTTCTTTTTCCACTTACAAGAGGGTTGATCTTTCAGTCTTCAACGGTATTCAACTGTTGATTTCTTCCCTGTTGGAGGATTGATTAGCTTCTCTGTCTAGGACATACAGGAATCACCTGACAGCAAAACAGGACTATACTTTGGAACTCTCTGGACGGCAGACAGACAAACGATGATAAGAAACGGAAAACAGAATGGAACCAAAAATGTATCCAAAGATCTCGGTTGTGCTTAACAACTGGTGGTCATGAAAAACGTCAGCACCATAAACACCAAAGAAACCAAGGAAACCAAGGACCCTGTTGAATAGGATTACTTATTACCCATTCACACACGTGTTGAATTACAAAGAAAAATAGTACAAAATGGCCAGTCTTTGAATCAAAACTGTCGGAAAAGAATACATACCATCTTAATTATCAGTGGGTAAACCAAATCGCAAACATGGAAATGTCCCATTACAATCATTTGCCAGACATTTCGTCAATTCAAAACGAGACTTTCTCTCATGACGGTCGGTGGCGAAAAGGAATGATTTTTAATCTGAAAACTTTTTCTACCCCAAAAAAATCGGCACAGAAACGTACTTGAAAGAACTTCAAATCTGGACTCGATATTTCTCTCTCTATCTTTCATACTGAATGTTGGAACATTGGACGGATGATGCATATCACCGTACAATCGGGCGACAACCAAGGGTCATAAACAAATGAGAGGTGAAATCAATCAAGAAAATGACGTATCTCCTTTTTGATGCACTGGATAGTATATCTGCAAGGTCGATCAGCTGATTGTTGACAGAACTGAAAGACAAACCCTCCATACAACATAATTAACAAACTACAAGTTCTGAAAACAAAAATAAATACTGACAATGTCACGGCAATAGTAATATATACAAATCTAGAGAAAATAAAAAAATAACAGGTAGGTGAATACAACATTATTTCTGTTACTATTCGGTAAGTATACAGTGAGTCAGATATAACTAAGACATTTTCCCTTTTATGTTCAGGACTGACCTAAATGGAATTATTGTTCAGTTCAGGATTATGAGACATTTTCGTACACTTCTCCAAAAAAAATATAGACTTTGATGGCAAACAGTAATCGCTGAACAACCAGGTGATAATAAACCATATTAGATACTGTGCTATGCAAATATAAAATCAAACAAATAGCATGTATTTTACCATCAGAATAAAATAATGCTATATCATTTGTTGTTTCGGTCAGCAGACCCTGCATTCCAGGGCAACAACCAACGTCACCACGGAGGCAGCTATAGCTACCTGCGTGACATCCGAGTCCAGGAATATAAATATGAAAGAGAGTAATATCGAGGGGCCTGTTAAAAACAGAATGGAAGGAATTTAATGGACATAGCCCTCAGAGAAAAGTGTTAACCGAAGACACGTGTTTCGGGCTTTCGGCCCTCATCAGTACGGTGGAGAAGTGCAAGGATGAACAACACTTGGTAGAAAACGACAAATCAACGGTGTCAACAAACAGAAGCCAGCCGCTTATTTGTGGTTTCGGTCAGCATACCCTGCATTCCAGCGCAACAACCAACGTGACCACGGAGGCAGCTATAGCTACCTGCGTGACATCCGAAACACGTGTCGACGGTTAACACTTTTATCTGATGGCTATGTCCATTAAATTCCATCCATTTTGTTTTTGATAGTCCCCGCGTATTACTCTCTTTCATATTTATATTCCTGGACTCGGATCTCACGCAGGTAGCTATAGCTGCGTCCGTTGTGACGTTGGTTGTTGCCCTGGAATGCAGGGTCTGCTGACCGAAACCACAAATAAGCGGCTGGCTTCTGTTTGTTGACACCGTTGATTTGTCATTTTCTACCAAGTGTTGCTCATCCTTGCACTTCTCCACCGTACTGATGAGGGCCGAGAGCCCGAAACACGTGTCTTTGGTTACCACTTTTCTCTGAGGGCTATGTCCACTGAATTCCTTCCATTTTGTTTTCAACAAGTCCCCTCGATATCCTCCCTTTCATATCTATATTCCTGGACTCGGATGTCACGCAGGTAGCTATAGCTGCCTCCGTGGTGACGTTGGTTGTTGCCCTGGAATTCCTGGGTCTGACCGAAACCACAAACGTGCGGCTGGCTTTCTGTTTGTTGACTCCGTTGATTGTCGTTTTCTATCGAGTGTTGTTCATCCTTGCACTTCTCCACCGTACTGATGAGGGCCGAGAGCCCGAAACACTTGTCTACGGTAAACATTTTTCTCTGAGGGCTATGTCCATTAAATTCCTTCCATTTTGTTTTTAACAGTCCCTTCGATATTACTCTCTCTCTCATATTTATGTTCCTGTCACGCAGGTAGCTATAGCTGCCTCCGTGGTGACGTTGGTTGTTGCCTGGAATGCAGGGCCTGCTGACCGAAACCACAAATGAGCGACTAGCTTCTGTTTGTTGACTCCGTTGATTCGTCGTTTTCTACCAAGTGTTGTTCATCCTTGCACTTCTCCACCGTACTGATGAGGGCCGAGAGCCCAAAACACGTGTCTACGGATAACACTTTTCTCTGAGGGCTATGTCCATTAAATTCCTTCCATTTTGTTTTTAACAGTCCCCTCGATATTACTCTCTCTCATATATATATACACATATATATATATATATATATATATATATATATATATATATATATTTTTTGAGTTTTCTTGGGTTTCAGATTCGATTGTATTAAAATGAGAAGAAAATTACATTTATTTAGACGTTTCGCCCTCGTCTCGCCTTCGTCTAAATAAATGTAATTTTCTTCTCATTTTAATACAATCGAATCTGAAACCCAAGAAAACTCCAAAAATACAATCACCAAGATTCAAGAACCCACTATACCCAATATATATATATATATATATATATATATATATATATATAATGGACACGAGAGCACAACGGGCTCAAGTGGCTATTGCCCAATGGCAACAAATTTGAGAAAGGAATCTGGATAGTAATTTTCTACTTTATCGAACTCTCATGTGGTTATTCTATAGATAATTTTTTTATCTTAGCATCACAAACTCACTTCCTCGCACAATGATACAATGTACTGAACCGGTTTTGATTCAATTCTCAGTTTTCATGCGAATTGATGACAAACGTCAAATTAAAAATATACGTTGTCAGACAATAAAGACAAAATACCTCAAATTATTGCCGCGGCAATTTTCTAGGTAGAATATGCTCACTATAATATTGTTTTGATTGGTCAAAACGTACATGAATGATTTGAATTCAAAGTTTCCATTGGTTTCTAGAAGGGTAAAAATATAATAATTTTAATCAATCTCAGCATTCATAATAATGTTACTCCGTTCTCCGTTCCAAATATTGTTCCGTTTGTCCTATCTTTATCAAATCAGAAAGCATGCATTTTATTCTGAAATTAGAGATATGTCTTCATTTTTTTATAAATATATCATAGGCTCCCTTTATTCCTGATGAACTAGGAAAATATTGGAATGTTCAAAATTCAATGAGGGCCAGATACTACCCTATTTATTGAAAGAAATGTTACCTGCATTGGACAGTATAAATGCTGGGTGTCCATTTCGCGCGTAATTCTTTGATATCTTGACAGCAATAACATATAGAGAAAAACGTTTTCAGTTACCTACCTGCTGAAGTTGCCTTTTTCGCAAATATTCTCAACTGTAGAGCGTTTTTCACAAAAGCGGGACGACTTTTTTCACATGGGACACCCCATGGTTTTCAAACGGAACTGATTTCATTCTGGTAGAGATAATCGAAATCCTTTGCGGCGTCGCAAAATTATAATTCATTTTTACCATCATTAGGATGAGTAAAGTATATGAATGTATTTAGACTTCCTGCAAACACTAATACCAAGGTTTCACGTACACCATTCTAGTGATTCTGCGATATATTTATTCACAGAGTGGTCAAATTCTAATTTCGAATTTTGTTAAATTCGAGCAAGCACTGAAGATGACCTTATAGACGAAAAACACGCTCTGTGGGTATAACAAAAAAATTACACGAAATAATAACAAAAGAAAATTCGTTAAATTATTATTATTCCTATTTTCATCATTTGCAGGGTCGTTGTGTATATGGCATAGTTTATTTATTTAATTCTATCAAGGCAATATTTTTCCTAGACACTAAAACAAGTGTTACACATAGATAATTCAGATATTTTTGCGATATGTTTATTTACAGGTTTACATCATTTAAAATTTTGTTGAACTCAAACGCGATTAACTTGTATTCAAATGGTTCACTTATCATTCTTTATCTATAATGAATGGTCCTACCAGGACCTCTTGCAATCATGTGATATTTCTTATGATTCGCGGCGATCTCAAATTGAACATATTTTTCTCTAATTTCGTTTCATTATTCCACAGTATGTCAACTGTTTTTCGTTCTAACTCCAATGGTCCTAATAACCGCAGTGCCTGGTATTTCATTTTATTTCATCAATTATTCGCCTCCATACAAATCATTCATCATACGTTATATCAATGCATTCAGCAGTCATTTAGATGAATATTTGGTCCAAAATATTTCTAAAGTTCAGGCGTTTTCGGATGGCGAAGTAGTCAATAAATCATTGTTGACACGAAATGTATATATTTATTTCATTTTAACTTAATCTGCTTATTAATAAAAATGAGTGACAGCTGTCGGGCCAGCCCAGATTACACTAAGAGTAACGTCTTTGATAATGCGTGTGCGGTGGAAGGATTAGTATAGTGCAGGTATGTCCGTACTCAATTCTCTTAAAATGTAAATTGACAGGGTCGGATTTGAAATTGTAAATATTAAGGAGAATTTAATAAGCCATTGAGCTAGTGTGGAAACTAAGTATGAAATAACTGATAGAATTTGTTAAGAGAAGTAAATCGGTATTAAGAAATAGGATTATAGGATTATTAAACTCTGATAACTGTATCAAAATTGAAACCATATTATAGCTGCATCAGCTACATATTGTACCAAAGTCATCAAAGAATTTCTTCTTCGGATGATGAATGTTTATTTAGATAATTATAATGGGTAATATTTCACAACCCAAAATTTTTTCTCGTTCCCCATTTGTACTGATAATATTTTCAGTGTGATTCTTTCCACGTATTCAATACAGCCTCGTCACTGTAACCCTTTTGTCCTATAATTTTGTTTTAAAATGTTTTGCATTGTGTCCACCTTAGTTCAATGGCATTAACCTGGCAGTGGTATGGTGGTAGTCGTAGAACATAACTACCCATTTTATAAATTAATTCATCAGTTGCATATGCTATTCTTTGAGCTTAAATTGGTGCATAATCTATAACAGTTCACATTTATAAGCGCGCTGAGGAATGCGTATATTTCGAATGATATCTTGCATTAACCATGATAACCAATGAAAGTTTCTGAAGTCTCGCTAACAATTGTTCTGCCATCCACTTCTCGAATAATTCCGAATCCATATTATCACTGTAATCAGCACTTTTGTTTTTAGTTGAAAATATAATATAATTATTTCCAGCATGAACGATTATGTATCATTTGCCTTCTGAGCTACTTTCGTTTCGCACAGATTTTACATCATCTTCATGCCAGGTATGCAATGTATTACTTCGATCTTGACAAATCCACGTTTCATGAAAAAAAACCACACCCAAGCGACTATCGCAAGCAGTATTATTCACATAGCAGTATCATTCACATATTCTCTTTAAAACTACCCGTTTCGAAGCAATCTCTGGTCTTTCCATCAGAGCCCTTCTACCATTATCTTTTGAGAAACAGACAGCTATAGTATGTCTATTCAGTAAGTCTTGTCGTAGGTTTTCTCAAACTGTTTCTTTTCTATCATGGTATAAGTAACTGTACGAATTACAGATTCAAGTCTCGTGTTTGGAAAGTCTTTCTCTCCGCAGGGGCATAATGAAAATAAAATGAAACCATCACATACACTTGCAATAGTTGTTTCACGTGGGCCTTCGTGCCGTATTCTGGAAATTGTCCTAGGGCCTGATTATAATACCTCAGCTTCACAATTATTAATAGAAATGTTTTCCGTGGAAGTATTTTTTTATTTTGGAAATACTCCAAAACATCCAACACAAGTTTCCTACTTTGCTCGTTTAAAACTTCACGATGAGCCATTTTCAAATTTCGTTAAAACTGTATCACAAACTCATCACAACAGAAGAAGCAATACAACACACCAGAAGGATCAACACATTCAAAATGAGTCAATTTACAGGGTGATTTCAAGTCCCCCTTTTATTGGCCATTCTTCTCTAGTGTAAGTAATTTCTCCGTAACGTTAGTCGTAGCTAATTCAGGGGCGTATCTGAGCATGCCTTAAATATATCTCAAACAAGTGGAAAAGGCTTATATATCAGGTCTCACCAATGATTTATTGCCTACTCCATCACCCGGAAACGTATTAACTTCAATTGGCAATACAAATTGGAATGACAGCGCTGACTTGGAGTGCGTACTTACAGAAAATGATTTTGTCAATGGGTTGAGAAAATTAGAGAAAACCTGTAATTTTTTTAATTCGAATTTTTTAGCGATGGATTGTTTTCTTAACTGTAATAATTTCCACTATTATGCTACCGCAAACTCCCAGGCAATTCAAGTTTATATTCAATTTGAAAAAACATGTAATTCATGATTGCAAGGGGTCCTGGTAGGACAATCAATTATAGATAGAGTATATTCCGAAGTGATCTCGTTTATATTTAACAAAATTTCAAATTCGAATTAGACAGCCTGTAAATAACATATCGTAAAAATATCTGATCGATCTATGTGGAATATATTTCCATACTGCAATTAAATGAATAAACGATGGATGCCTTCACGCCCATGATGCGCACGAGACCTACAACGGACTGTCCTGAGATAAGGCAGTTTACAATTAACGTGGAACTTTTATCCAGTAAATAACAAGGTACGATCTGGAAAAAATTAGTGTAGAATTGAAATTGAGTTCCAATAAAAATTCAAAGGGAAATTGTGAACAGTTAAACATGCGAAGTGATACATAATATTATTCATTTATGAGAAAAGAGGCGCAAAATAATGAAGAATTAAAAGACATGAAAAAGTTCAAAAGCATGTGGTACTCGCAATGGGAGTCAGTATAAGTAGCGTCCAAATATTGCTTGTGAAATGGAGGTAATTGAAGACAGTGAACGTGCGCCATTTGCAACACTAAACAAAACGAGGAAAAATGCAATACAAAACAGTGTTCGGGCGATTTTGATACCGGGGTTTTTCGCATTATATGAAAAAAATATTTAATTAGAAACTTTTTTTCAGCCACGAGGTTTCCGAGAAAGCCTACGAAAATTTATTAACAAAAAAGTAATTTCCTTTCGCGAAAAACTAATAGGAAGTTATTGATGCAAAAATCTAATTTCTTCCACGAAATATGAAACGTCACTCCAGAACCCAATAATTGTTGGTAATACTACACAAATATGCTAAAACCAACATTTATTTTTTAATAATATTTTTTTCTGAAGATTCCCCCAAACTAGTGTGACGTTATATATTATAAGAGAACAATCATTTTTATATAATTGGGAATTGATGTACACTGGGTTAAATAACCCCAACGAATCGACCTGATTATTATTTATTGTAACGTGTAAGCATTATGAACATTCGTGATTATACATCAGAACCGAACGCATGTGTTTTATGCAGATAAACTAATTTAAGTAATACCGAGTTCATCACACTAGGGCGAAACGTTGAAAATAGCGTGAATTTTTTGTCTGTCAACAAAAGAATAAAGAACCTAAGAAAATTCCAAAAAACTATTACAATTATCAATTTTCCAAAACCCAATATGTATATATATATATATATATATATATATATATATTATGATGATTTTATTTGCTAATATTTTGATTTTTATTATTTTTCGATTGTTACTATTCTATTTTTTTCAATAACTGGTCATCATAATAAAATATTTTCTATTTTGTTATGATGAGTTTGATTACCTGATTTATTTTTATTTGAAAATTTTGAAAAGAAATACCATAAAAGTAATAAAATATCCGGCTATGTTGCTTACTCTTTTTCAAATACTCTTTTACCTGTATTCTTTTACCTCATCCCAGCTCAGTCATAATTCGGTTGTACAGACGTCTACTAGACCTTTCGCAAAAGTCCATGACTTATGTCTTGTAAGACGTCGCTATGTATGCCAATACGACAAAAAGGCACACTCTTGCGACGTCACATCGACGTTATGAAGTAGTGGTAATGACTTGCCAATATAGACTATATAAGCCAGTCACAAAAGGGTCGTTCTGTGGTCTTAGTGTAGTCATTATATCATTATGCATGGAGGTCACAATCCTTTTAATATAGTATTATAATATGTATACCATATCAAAAGATTTTATATAATATCAATATAATATATGAGTCAGCCTTCCTTTAGATGTTCATGATACTCTGTGACCGTGATAGTTATCGAGATAAAAATGATTTTCATTTATGTGTATATTCTGAAACTCTAGTGACCAAGCAAATCCATTTTCACGATCAAAATCCAATTCTACTCACTTAAAATTCATGCGCCTCGAAAATGAAGAGAGATAAATATTTATTTTCATTTCAGAAAAAATATATTTTATCAAGTTTTCTCATTATTCGTTGAAATATGTAGGCCATATTACGAAAGATACTTGATTCGCACATCTCCAATGATGTTTAAATTGATATAACACCCAGGGTCCCATTTTTTTTATTTTAAATATTTCTGTTCCAATATGGCTACCAGAATGATGTTATCAATCAATCGAAAAACATGGATGCTGTCCTTCTAGTGTCGGAAAGTTGTAATTACTCCGGTATGTACTATCATAGAATAGTTTACGAGTGTCTCAAAGACATCGCAATATCTTACATAAAAAAGTTGTACTGTAGTCGCTGTGACCACAAGTAGCAAGTTTTGTTGTACTAACGTCGTAACGCTATCAAAACAGAAGAAGATATACACTGAGTGCATAAGCATTCCGCTAGTTCCGCCTAATGGAAAACGCTAAAAATAACTGACATTTACAATAGAGGTTATGTTGATGTTGAACTTTGAACAGTTATATTTAAATATTTTTTATTTATCACTCGAAGTGCACATATATATTATTTATGTCTTTCCTTGTTGTGAAAACAATCTGAGGAACTGGATGAACTTCATTGTTTTGCAGTGTCCCGATAGACTGATTAATTATTTCAGATGTTAATTTTGGGGTAGGCACTCATCCTTCCACTTTGTATTTTTCTATACGCTCCAGTTCTCTTGTAAGGCAGATTGGATTTTTGTTTTGGCATTTTAATCATTCATACGGAACTGAATAATCTACATACATAACACAATATACCCATCCAACAAAAATAACATAACCAACAAAAATAATCTAACCATAGATATATAATGTAATCATTACGACCAAAGTTCATCAGTTGATGAAACTACATTACATGAGTACAATATGTAGTCATAGAAACGTTTCAAAAATCTATTCATTAGAACCACATATCTTCATTGTCATAATAACCTCACAGCAACTGCTCTTGAGTTCTACTTAACGACAAATACAATTTAGTTACATTCAAACCACAGTACAACTTTATCACGATAATTCTTTATTGTACTCTCGTTATATCTACTACACGACGTCATAGCAACGCCTGAAGCTTTTAAAACGCACATTAACTTTTTGGTTCTAAAACATACAAATACGTGGTCTTCAAGACGGTATAAGAAGTCATTATGTTAATTTTATGACTCTGTGCTACTTGGGCATGATATTACTCCCTCTCAAAGCAGGATTCAGTGGTGCCAACTAGTTCAAAATACGGATTTATGAAAATTGCAGGTTGAAATGTGATCAACAGATGAGTAATGAATGCGCAAAATAGTCAAGTTATTATTCTTTTATTAAATCAAAAACTCAAATGTACCTATCTTGCGAAAATCAACCTATGAGTAGTGTTTTGTCAAAACAGTGATATGTGAGAAGTGAAGTACTTTGGTAATTTGCAAATCAAATGACCTTTAAAAATAATAATTTTAGGTTATATTGAATTATACGAACAAAACCAGAAATGCTGCTCAATAACAGTGAAAAGTTTAATAAAATTACTTCAAATAAGGGTCTGCCCGAATACGTTCACTCAGTTTAGTTTTGTTTGAAAAGACAGTACCTGTGATCTGTTTACTTGTGCTTTTCTTGAGTCCTAGAGGTGTCCCTGGCTAGTGGATTCTGCTGCTACTGTGTCCAGGCCCGTTTCTCTTGTTGGACGATGCCCGGATATGGATATTGCTGTGTCCTGGAGGCAAGGAGTTTTTCCTAGGTAGTTTCCAACGGTTATCGTTTCTGGATATGTTATATAGTTGTCAATTGGCTGCATTGCTCCTATTCTCGTAGTATTTTCGTATTTATGATTAATACATTATGTCACTGTGTTCATGCAAAAATAATGTTTTTCTCTTCAATCCTCGTTATTTTTCTTCCTGGCAACCATCACTTTTTGTTTTTTTCCACAAATTTTAGGTTTTTACTCACTTTCTATGACACTTTTCCTTATTCTAAACTATGCTATGGATTTTATATACAATGTACATTTCTATACCTTACATAATATATACAGAGTTAGTTAAAATTCATATCTGATCATTTTCTGAACAAAAAATTTTCTATTTTATCATTTTCCATCAAAATGTTTTGACATGTCGCTGTCATGCTTCCTTCTGATTTGATTTTAGCATACAGGATGTTCCAACTTGAATATTATTTTTGTCCACTTGAGATCTAAAGTTTTATTCATGAATTTTGATTTCTAAATTTTTTATAGGTTCTGCAAATCAAATTAATTGTTGGCAACATACTTACGACAATAGAAAAACTCCACTGTTGAACTCTTGAGACATCTGCGTCTACTAGAAAATGGTACAAGGTATCAGAAAAGCAAAATGTACAGAAAAATTGCAAAACAAACATAGCAGGTATTTATGTGATATATAAGTATGATTATATGACTTTTTATTTTTTTTACATTGAACAACTATTTCTTATTATAACATATATAAAGTGTAATTTATTAGAAAATGGTATCATTCACGGGTGTGCATTTTTTTATGACCTAGTCAAAAAGGATTATCCATATCTTGTTCTGTAAAATTATTCATTCCTAACGTTCTCATTATTTCTACGATCTTCTCTATCCATTGAGAAATTGGCTCGTGATCGTTTCCTTCTTTCATTCCCAAAAATATTAGATTTCTTTATTTTACTTATTTCGATTTTTCTTTTTTTGTTTTGGTACTCTATCATCAATTTTATTCAGCTCTTCTTTTATTTTCTGGGATAGGCTCTGGATATTTTGTTCAATAAGTAGAACTGAGCAAATGTTACCTGCGTATGCCTTCAATTATGCGACTTGTCTCAATAAGGCAATTTTTTCATTTGAATTATCTATTCCAAATATTGGTATATCGGAAAAAATCCTTCGTCACATTGGAAAGGCCATAATTAATTGAATTATTCCTCTAATGTGTGTTGGGGAAGTACATATTTCTTATTTTCAATAATGCTTGAATTGACTGTTCAAACTTGACCTACTCCCATTGAAAAGAAATACATTTGAAACACTAACATCCATCGCCACGATATTCTTTTCTTCTACAATTCGTTCGCGTTGACACTAAAATACAGACGATGCAATGAGCACTTTTTTCACCATCCCTATGTTATTTCGTGTTATTCCAATCCGAGAAAGATATCGTACTTATTAAGGAGGGAAAATATGGCAACTGTGTCCCGGATAACGTCTACAGAGACTTTGTGCTAGGGTTCTCACCGATCCATCACTCGGCCCGTCACTACCCATTAGCACGCTCGCATACTCTAAGATCCATTCCATACCACCATACCACGCGTTACATTTTTACTTCACACATGACATTGTATCGAATAACGTTGTTAGTGAAATTCAACTTCGCAGGACGAAGATTATTCGACTAGTGAATTGAGTACGCAGGCAAAAAGGGAAATTTCGTTCATAAAAGGATACGAATGTTCTATTGCCGTTGTACCTACGAACATATGATCAAATTAGCTGGAGAACTGATAGTTTGAATAAATGAAAGAAAAACAAGTAAAAAGAAATATAATGAAGCAAAAATAATCCATCCAGAAATAAATAGAAACCTCGATTTGCTGAACGAATATCCATTCATTTTTGGATTCATAAACAAGTTGAAAATATGAACGGGATATTCATAAAATCAGATGTGGAATCATCTGCGACTGAAAGATAAACTTTAGCCACTATCTTCCATCGTTCAAGATAACCTCTTGTGAGGTATTCATGTTGGGAAAAGGGAAACATTCTCAATTGAATATTCAATTGAGGATGTTCCCCTTTTCAAGTTGAAACATCTTATAAAAAATACTTCCTCAGAGTTTATTCACAACTGAAGCAATTAGACCAGGTTGATGCAATACCAATAGTTTCAGATGTAAAATTGTCTATATCATTTTGTCAAGAGTGAATATAATTTTACTACTGAGAACTGTTTTTTTTCAAAATTGTAGTATATTTACTCATGGGATATATGCGTTACCATTGTAAAATAAACACATGAAAATCTAGTCGAAACCGTAATGTTGAGATGATTCGCCTTTTATTATGCGTTTTTAATTCATTTGAGGTCTAGTTATGAGAAAATATATCAACCTTTGTATTGTTCGGTACATTGATTCGCTTATATATTTCTCTGTGATTTTCATCTTATCATGTATTGAATTATTTTTATATTGCTATAGGCGATGTGTTCTAGATTCTATATTATTACTTTTTTAAATTAGTTTATAATATGGATCTTCATCAAGTAACGGTTGCATCAATTCAAAAAGAACATAATTGCATTTCAATATTGTACTTCAAAGTTAAACTATATTATAAATAAGTATCAGTTATTAAGTGATATTAAGATGGAAACCCAAGTAATTACTGTATATATTCTTTTGTGCTAGTTATACTTCTTTCTTTTGATATGAGTCAGATTAAATGATTTTTCTGACACATAATTCATTAGCTTGATTGATGGCAATTTCAGAATCAATAGATAAATTCTGTAATCTACCTTTCCGACTGGACGCGCAATCATTTTTTTTTAAATCGTTTTTAATTTTTTTTCATTGTGTTAGTGACAATGTTTCATAAATCAATCATATTTGTAAGTTTTATTTGTAATATTTTCAGTCGTTCTATGAAAATACCAATAAAATGAACACAATGAAACAAGATCACACCCGCGGTTTCAACCGATTTCTGTATTTGTTCTGTGTTTTTGGAATATCCATAAATACAGAACAAACATAGAAATCCGTTGAAACCGAAGTTGTACGCGGGTGTGATCTTGTCCGCCATATTGGAGCCGCCATTTTTTTTCCTAACAAAAATTTCATAATGCATTGTCACCGGAATTATGTACACCTGCCAAATTTCAAATCAATCGGACGATTAGAAGTGGGTCAAATTTAACTTGCAAAATTTGATTACAAATAGACGGACACACAGACAGAAACACAGAACAGGTGAAACTTCACCATACCAATTCTGAATAGAATCGTATCATAATCACAAAACTCGTCCGCCATTTTGGAGCCGTCAATGTTAAATTTTCGAATTTTGACGAAAAATCATAATATCCGACCCCGAAAACCACTAGATACCAATTTTAAAAACTGAACAAAAGCTTGTAATAACAAATTCTACGCGGATGAACTCGTGGGTACCAGCTAGTTAATAATAATTATAACAAGATTTATTCTGCATTATATAGATAATCGACAATACAATTGTGAGTGAATAAACACACACACACACACACACATATTATATATATATTTTTATGATGTTTGATTATGGAAAGTGAATAAACAAATATAAAATATGAATAAAAAACGACCGCAATCAATAATTTTTGTGTTTTGTTTGTATTGTTTTACTAATATTTCCCTTTTTTGTTATTTTCCAAATTCTTTGAGCTAATTTTTTTTTTTGAAGATTTATTCAATATGTATTGATGAATAAATACCCATATAAATATTCAATATCTCCGGCTATGCTCTTTACCTTCTTTCCTTTACCTTATTTCCTTCACCTTCCGCTAACTCAATCGGTACGCCTATGGATCTCAGAAGTTGGTTCTACTGTGGAGCCCTCTTGACGTCAATTTCATAAATTAGCACTTCATTGTAGATAAAACATTGAAAATAAAGTAGAATTTCATCTAAATAATAATTTTCTTTATTCAGGAAAAGCTTATTACTACCTAGTCTGCGATAAATCACCTAATTAGAGCTTTAGAACAAGTATATACAGCAGAAAACGAAATTATAGAATAATAAAGTGAATTCAACCTCGTTTTTGTAGGTTATGTGTTATTATATAGTCATTCGTGAAGGGTACTATGAAAATTGTCTCATAGTTCAATTCTTATTTGCACTGTGGCAAGTTTTATGGTTTCAACAAATACCTGGGACCTCATGTACCAAACTGCTCAGCGTGTCGGAGTCTCTCCCGTTCTTGGAAACGGCAGCTGCTCTCGTCACTGGGACTTCTCCTCATTTATGAATTTCCAATGACGCAAAGGTAATGTTGACTCTGCACTTGGGATTTTTTTATCTGGTAGTGTTCTTCATATTTTTCTAATGTTTTCTTAGCTAATAACTGAATTTATTCCAAATTGTTTGTTTGTTCCAAATTTAAATTTTCAACGTGGTTCTTCCCAAAATTATTTTTTTTCACCATCCCCTCGCTTGTTGATTCTCTCCCCTTGATACCAACACATTTCGGTTTTCTTCTGGAACTTTCGATTTTGAGGCACCGTTTGTAGCACTTTTCATAATTTTTCACTTCTTTGACAGTGTTTATTTATGAAACTTTTTTAACTACCTTATAATCTATATACAATACATGTAAAGCTATTCTTTTGACGTTTCTGCTTTTCCTTATTTTTAAAATTACTAATTTTGCATCAAGATCTCCCCTGGCTTCCCATTGGCTGTTGTGTTCAGATCTACTTTCATATACAGGATGTTTGAACTTTTAATATTTTGTTATCTGCTTGTGATCACAAAATATATTAATAAATTTTGATTTCAAAAAATTTTAAAATTATGCCAATTGATTGTGATGTTGGAAACATGTTTATTTCAAACATAGGTATCGATTAATATTATACAAGGTTTCAGAAAAAAGGCAGAATCTTCAGAAAAACTGTAAAGTAACATAGCACAGATTACCAAATACGAATATTTTAATATTTATGAGTTTTTTCTTTATTATTATTTCAACTCTTTGAATATTTAACCTACTTCTGAACATAACAATATATATATATATATATATATATATATATATATATATATATATATATATATATATATATATATATATATATATATATATATATATATATATATATATATAGTGAGAGGGTAGTCGTTGCTGACTAGTTAGGTGTAAGGCTTGAGTATTGGGGTGTGCAGCAAAAGAAAAAGTGTACTCTTTAAAGTTTGTCCAAGCTTTTGGAATGTTTTATTTCCATCTTCAGGGATACTACAATGAATAAATTTACAATAAGTGTGTCCTTCGGACCTCAAGGTAATAATAAACTCACAGCTTTGTTGAGATTAGTTTCTATGTTGTTTATGAATGTTCTTCATGTAACGTACGGTGAAAGTTCTAGACAAACTTTAAAGAGTACACTTTTTCTTTTGCTGCACACCCCAATATTTAAGCCTTACATATATATTTAATTAAATATGTACCCGTGAGTTTCTCCGCGTAGAATTTGTATTTACAAGATTTTATTCAGTTTTACTTGTCCCGGTGTCTGTCTGTGTGTCTGTCTGTAATCAAATCTTGCAGGTTGAATTTGACCCACTTCCAGACGTCCGATTGATTTAAAATTTGGCAGGTGTACCTAATTCCGGTGACAATGCATTATGACAGTTTTGTTAGAAAAAAAAACAAAATGACGGCTCCAATATGGTGGTCAATGTTTGTGATTATGGTCCGATTCTATTCAAAATTGGTATCTAGGGGTTTTTGGGGTCGGAGATTATGAGTCGAATTCAAAAATGAGTTAGATAGAAATCACTAAATCAGTTACTCAACATCATAAATAATAAAAAATAAAAAATAAATAAACAAAAAACTTAAAGACTAACGGAACCACCATAACAATTTTTAACCCTCATTTCATCCCTTTAGGGGTTGATTTTTTAAAATATTTCTTCATTTGTAGCAAAAACTTGAAACAGCAATTTGTATGACCCTAACTTCAAAACCAACAAAACCCCCCGAACGAAATTTCATCCCCCGTTTCACTCCTTTAAGGGATGAATTTTCAAAAACACCGAAGCACGCATTCCTTTATTTGTAATAAAGACCTCAAATACCAATTTTTATGACCCTAACTTAAAAAACTGACGGAACCCCCATACAAATTTTCACCCCCCATTTCACCACTTTGGGGGTTGAATTTCTGAAAACAATGAAACAAGTATTTTTTCATTTGTTTCGAAGTCCTCAAATACCAATTTTCATGTCCCTGACTCCAAAACTAACTATACAAATTTTCAACCCCCATATTTCTCCCTATGGGGTTGAATTGCATAAAATCTGTTCTTAGTTGGTGTCTTCGTCAAGAAAGGAGTAACTATGCCATATTTCAAGTCAATCGGGCGTATAGTTTTGGAGATCTCGTGATGAGTCAGTGTGTGATATTTCGCTTTTACAGGGTTTTTATTAATAACATGCTAACTTTCGAAGAGATTATCCATTGATCCATTTCGAGAAAAAAACTTCATATGAACAGATGTCCCAAAGGTCTTAACTTTTGCAAAGGGTGCTAAAATTTTAAGAAAATTTTTTTTTCATGATAACTTTGGTATGACTCTAGATATTTTCGTGAAACGTAGTTCGCATCTTCTATGCATCAAAAGGCATTTTCTGCTGTCCAACATAATTTTTTCATTCTTGCCAGTGGCGTTCGTGAAGGATTCAAAATTAATGTAAAAATTAAATAACTTTCCATGATGTTGAAAAGGGAAACATTCTCAATTGGATATTGATAAAAATATTTTTCTGTGAATTGAAAAATCCACGATAAAAATGAAGTTTTTTTTTGTGAATGTCTAACAGAAAACAACTACTTCTCCGGCTAAAGCCACGCTGGACATTGAACTACATCTGATAGATATTCTGAAAAGACCCTAACTCAAAAGAAAAAATTTGAAATTGAAAACTTGCATTTTTATTCAGATAGTTATTTGATTTTCTATTCCAGTCTTAATTAAGAAGTCATGAATATGAATGAGGCAAAGAAGAATGTTTTTCCAAAAAAGAGTCGCAGATGATTCCACATCTGATTCTATGAACATCCTGTTCATATTTTCAACAAATACATTTTCCATGATGTATATCCAACAATTGAAAATATTTCGTCTATGCTTATTTCGGATCAATCACGAAATATTCCCGATGAAAATATAAAACATTCCATTGAACTGACATGAATAATACATTCGTTCATGAATAGATACCAGGTTCAAATTTTATTATCTTCAATATAATACCTGCAGAAGGCATTTGGAAAACAGTTGTTGGTGTCACCTTGCATATCAAACTTGCTTCTGACGAATTGACGAATAAAGGAATTCAAAACATTATCTTTCGAGATGCCATTTTTATACTAGAGAAGAGAAAGGCAAGAGGGATGACAAGTGACAGCAAATTCCTGTTGGTAGTTCTCTGGTAGTTTTCAGTTAGGAAGATGTTTGTGTCAACCGGGCTTACCCTCTAGGGAAATGAGACCTCACGTAGGGGGCTGAATTCACTTTAACACTGATATGACTTGTATGCAATGTCTTTGGTGAAATCTTCAGTAATATACGGGGTGAAAGTATAGCCAGTGGCATGATTAGTGTTATGGATGCTGATGGTGTCAATTACCATTTCATCATAGGTATGGAATCAGTTTGGACAAAACATTATTTAAATGTTTATTCTTTCCTATTCAGAGGTATTTCTTCATCATCATGTTCCCTTGAACGCCAAAATACCTGCCCCGACAGACCTTGTCCTGTCCAAATTTCTATATTCTCTATTTTTTCCTTTGTTTTTCTTTATGTTGTTTCATTTAGTTTATGCCTGTGCCTCTGCCCGCTTCCTGTTATCCCGTTATTATTTTATCTTGCTATACCATTATCCAGTTATTCGTTATCTTGCTATCCCGCTATCCCGTTATCCCGCTATCCCCTTATCCAGTTATCCCGCTATCCCGTTATCTCGCTATATATATATATATATATATATATATATATATATATATATATATATATATATAATATATATATATATATTATATATATATATATATATATATATATATATATATATATATATATATATATATATATATATATATATAAAATATATATATATATATATATATTATATATATATATATAAAAATATATATATATATATATATATATATATATATATATATATATATATATATATATATATATATATATATATATATATATATATATATATATATATATATATATATATATATATATATATATATATATATATAAATATATATATATATATATATTTATATATATTCTTTATTTTCTTGGAATGAGGGCCTTAGTCAACAACGTTCATTCAATCATGAAACATGAAATGTAAGAATAATAGTTGAATTATATTTTTACCTGAAGATGACATAAACAATGTCGAAACGTCGAATGAAATAAAAAATATATAGACTGACTAAGGCCCTCATTCCGAGAAACTAAAGAATATAAATATATGTGGTCAAGAAATTAAGAAAAAAAAAAAATATATATATATATATATATAAAGTGCTAACCGTAGACACGTGTTTCGGGCTTTCGGCCCTCATCAGTACGGTGGAGAAGGGCAAGGATGAACAACACTTGGTAGAAAACGACAAATCAACGGAGTCAACAAACAGAAGCCAGCCGCTCATTTGTGATTCCGGTCAGCAGACCCTGAAATTCAGGGCAACAACCAACGTCACCACGGAGGCAGCTATAGCTACCTGCGTGACATCCGATTCCAAGAATATAAATATGAAAGAGCGTAATATCAAGGGGACTGTTAAAAACAAAATGGAAGGATCATGGACATATCTCAGGAAAGTGTTAATAGACAGTGTTCCGCTGCCTCATCAGTACGGTGGAGAATGCAGGATGAACAACACTGTAGAAAACGCAAATCGAGTCAAACAGAAGTAACCGTCATTTTGTGATTTCGGTCAGCAGACTGAATTCCAGGGCAACAACTAAACGTCACAGGAGGCAGCTATATACCTGCGTGACATCGATTCAGGAATATAATAGAAGAGAGTCAATCGAGGGACTGTTAAAACAGAATGTAAGGAATTCAATGGACAAAGCCCTCAGAGAAAAGTGCTAACCGTAGACACGTGTTCCGGGTTTCGGCCCTCATCAGTACGGTGGAGAAGTGCAAGGATGAACAACACTTGGTAGAAAACGACAAATCAACGGAGTCAACAAACAGAAGCCAGCCGCTCATTTGTGATTTCTATGTCCATTAAATTCCTTCCATTTTGTTTTAACATCCCCGATATTACCTCTTCATATTTTATTCCTGACTCGGATGTCAGAAATGTAGCCTATAGCTGCTCCGTGTGATGTTGCCCTAAATTCAGGTCTGCTGACCGAAATCACAAATGAGCGGTGGCTTCTGTTTGTTGACTCCGTTGATTTGTCGTTTTCACCATTTTGTTAATCCTGCACTTCTCACCGTACCGATGACAAAGCCGAAACACGTGTCTACGGTTAGCACTTTCTCTGAGGGCTATGTCCATTATATATATATAAATATATATATATATATATATATATATATATATATATATATATATATATGTATATATAAAAATATAATTGTCACGATTTTTTTTTCCTGAAAACTTTCTCAGGACCATAAATAACAAAAAAAAATTATATACATCGTTCGAATTGTGAGTTATGGTCTTAAGTTCATACAAAAATCTCATAGAAAAAGGCACCAGTCTCTAGTCAACGCAGAGATCTCAAAAGTATAGCATTGGAACTTTCTTTTCATTATAGGCAGGTTGCCAACAATTTATTTCATTTGAACAACCTTGAAAGGAAAACACAAAACAAAATTTATGAACAAAATCTAGATCACAACTATACTGGAGAAATCAAACTTGAAAGAAGATGACAGCTACATGTCAAATAAGTATTAAGGGAAAATTGACAATATGCAAAATTTTGAAGGCAGAAAAATGTCTTAGATGAATTTTAATCAATTTTGTATGTAGTATATAAGATGTAGAAATAGTGAATATAAAACCCATGGCATAATTTAGAATAAAAAATTGTCTAAAAGAAAGTGAGCACAAACGTAAAATCTGTGATAAAAAACAAAACAGTGAGTGTTACCAGAGAAAAAAATAAGTGAAGCCAAGAGGAGAGAAAAAAATTATTTTTGAAGAGCAAGACGTACAAAAATTAATCAACAATTGAAGTGAGAAATATGAAAGCAAACACAATAACTCTGCGATAAGACAGATCAACTAGATGTCCCAATCAAACAGCCATCCAGATATTGGCCAGAAAGTTAAAACTTATCTCCAGTAAACAGTAGTCATTGCCGAGGGATCTTTCCCCCACTTTCAAAGCAACCCGTACCAAGGAATTGCTGAATTCATCAACAGGAACAACGAACAGGACACAGAGAAGTCACCAACAACAAACCTCAAGGTACTTTTAATAAAACCAAACTTAAATATAGTGCACATTGGTTAGACACTCACTAAAAGTTTTCCAACAAAAATTTGTTCCTACTATTATTAGCAAGTATTAGCAATTTTCATTATATGTGGTACATAATCTATATTCACAATTTAAAGATTTTTTAATTGCTTAGTAGCAAACTACTGTTTGTTTTAATTTAAATTTGGATTGAAAAGCACTAGTAATAAGATATTTCGAGCAGGTTAGGTAAACATAAGATTTCATTGAATAAAAAAGAAATTATCTGACCGATTTCTGCTTTCATCACTGTCTTTTTGGTAAAATTATTTCTGTAATATTATTTGAATAATGACTTCAAGAAAAGCCGTCAGAGGGCACTACTGAATCCTGCTTCTGAGAGAAAAGGAACTCATGCGAACCATAGGCGTCCCGACTGAGCTGGGAAAGGTAAAGAATACATGTAAAAGAATATTTGGAAAATGGCAAAGCCGGCCAATTCATGATTGTGTGATAACTATTTATTTTTCAAAAGTTCTCAGCACAAATCAAAAGTATCACACAAAATTACAAATATTTAAATCAATTTGTTGTGATGGAAAAATCATTATTTATTTTATCAAAATAAAATTAAAGAAAAAACCAAATATATATATATATATATATATATATATATATATATATATATATATATATATATATATATATATATATATATAGAACGCAACAAGTAGATATTTTCATAAATGTAGATATAATGACTAATTTCAACTTGCCTATCCAGTTATTGAATGCTAGCGTATTAGTCAGTAACAGGGTTAATTAAAAGGTTGTTACAGGGTTATTCACTATAAATTACTCACATCTTATCATCGTTGTTATTGCCTATAGAAAATAAAAGTTGATTGTAAAAGTTTTGTGCTTGACTGAATTTTGATGCTATCAAAAATATAGTAGCTCGCGGATTTCAAGGGATAAAGATTTGTTCAATGGGATACCCTGTATATTATTGAATTTTTGGAATATTTTTTCCTGATTTCCAAAATATACCGTTTTTGAGTTATTAAAAATCGAATAACTTAGACTAGTTGTTACTGTAAATACCTATCCTATGAAAATAAGCCATGAAAATGACAACTATGTTATGTTTGTTCAGTGATATTTCTTCAAAGGAATAATTGAAATGGTTTATAGTGAAGAAGAAAAAGTTCAAATATTTATAAATAAATAACAGAGATTTATTGCGGAAATTTAGATAACATGATAACTCATGAAATATGTTCAATGTGTTTATTGTCAATGCATAATTGATAATGTCTTCTTATATTTATAAGTGCACTAGAAATTGCTTCATTATTGATATTTATATTCTCTATTTCTACTTGAATCGTATCTTCAATGAATTGAATATTATTAATATTATTAACAATGTCTTTTAGAAATCCACAGAAAAGTTAATCCATTGGGGTCAAGTCCGGACTGCCAGGTGGCCATTTAATACTACCATTATTTCTTATCCACATTGGGACAACATTATTCAAATGTTCTTTCATCCAAATCATACTGGCAAGCTCGGCTTTCGAAAAATTCTGTAAAATAATATTTCCAATTCCTGGGATGAGTGTTTTTTTATAGGTAACTTCTGTTAATATATAACCATAAAATATATGGCCAACAATTTTATTTCAAAAAATTCCGCACAAAACGCTAACAGGTTTTCTTCCAGTTTTCTTTATTTGTTTTACCCATCTTTTTTCCCAGGACCTTCGATTTTTCCTATTGAAAACTCCTGCCGTAGAAAAGGATGACTCATCAGTCCATAATATTTTAGTTGAATAATCGTGATCTTCATTCAAATTTTGAGTCATCTGTTTGCAAAATTCCAGACTTTTCCTCTTATGAGTCTATGTTAAAACTTTATATGGTTTGTAGTTGTTTTTTTTTTTCAAAGTACGTTGGATTTTGAAGAAACTTTTACCTTATTGATCGGCTACGTTGTTTAAACTACATTCAGAATTTTCTAAAAAATGTTACAGTGTCTATTCGCGAATTAATATGGATAGGCTTACCTCCGAAATGGAGCAGTATATCTAGATGTTTTTCCTGGTTTTCTTGAATCACACCTTTTTTTGTACTGAAACTGAAGGTATGATTTACCTTTTCGTAAATATTTTTGAATGTATTTTCTGTCGTCATTGGACGATTTGGATACACCCTATATTCACTTTTTGCATCACGTTTATTTTTGTTGTTTTGTATATAACAAGTATATATTTAAAGTTTTCCTTCCTCACTGTAAACTATTTTGATGATTCCATCAAAGAAATGTCACTAAACAAACAAAATATAGCTGTCATTCTCCTAGCTAACCTTAAAAATGTTAACTTCCATAGCATAGTTATTCGACGTTTAATAACTCAAAGACGGTATAAGATAGGGGTAAAATATGGTATATTTTTGAAATCAGGAAAAAAAGATCATTTCAAAAATTCAATAATATACAATGTATCCCATTAAAAAAAATGTTATTTCCTGAAATCCGCACGCTACTGTATTTTTGATAGCATTTTATCAAAATTCAGTCATGACCAAACAACTTTTACATTTACATTTTTTTGTATAACGATGATGAAGGGTGGGAAATGTATAGTGAATAACCCGGTACAACCGTTATTTCAAAACCCTGTGTGGAATGATTTTCTAGTCAAATTCTTACAGAATAGCAATTTTTATCAAGAACCATCCCTTTCCTACATTTTGTTCTTAGGTTCATGTCTTTAGGTGCCATTTGGGTCCAGTTACTACTGTAAGTTTTCAAACCAAACTCCTTCAATAGTCGGCGAACTTTCCACACACTAATATTTGTACCTCGGACTTTTTGCAGTTAATGATTCGACTGCACTGATGTTAAATGACGATACCGCAGAGTTATAAAGTGAAGAAATATGCCATCAATAACAGTAGTTCTCCGTTTTCTGCCACTACCTGCCCTACGCCTATTTCTGCCAGTTGGTCTAAAATGTTCGACTACGTACTCTTTTGATGGTAGAGCGATGAACATGAAGGATTCTTGTATATATTTGTTTCTTTCTTCTTTCTATATTTCTTTTATGTTTATCAAGTAATATTCAAATTCTAATGGAATCAAATAAAACCCTTGTCAACTTTCAAAACACTTTTCTCCTTTTATTTTCATGGAAACATCTATATCAAAAATACTATACAGTAAGATTCAATAAATTCATTAAATTCAAATAAAATATATAAGATTTTTCACCCCAAAAAGTGTTAACTAAGTCTACATAATTTCGAAACAGTTCGCTTGTATCTTACTGAGGCTGTTTGAACGTCGACTACTTCCATCTTGACCGGGATGTACTGCAATTATGCGTCGTTTTGGCCAATAATTTCGAGGATTATCCGAGTCAGCAATGACGAATAAGTCATCAACTTTTAAAATTTCGGGACCTTTGAACCATTTCGATCTTTTATTTATGGTAGGAAGATATTCCCTCAACCATCTTTTCCAAAAATCATCTGCAAGATTTAGAGCTATGGTCCATTGTTTTTTCAAGTCAATTGCCATTTCCCTACCCAAGATTGGAGATCCACAAGAGCTACCCATCAAAAAATGGTTTGGTGTAATGCATTCCGCATCTTCTGGATTTTCCGATATCCATGTCAGAGGTCGGCTATCAACAGAATATTCAATTTCAGTCATAACAGTCTGAAGTGTTATTTCCCTGGGAGCAGTTTCTTTCCAAAATCACTTTCAGTGACACCTTCACCGATCTGATGTGCCCCATTTGCTGGTGAAAATTTCATGTGAGTTCATTCAAAATTACTTTTTGGTCCAGGGCATCCAAAAAGTTCGAATTTCTCTGTCGGCTCCTCGCAAGTTTGTCCCATTATCCGAATACATTTTCTTTGGGCATCCCCTCTTAGAAATCATTCTCTTGAAAGCTAATATTGCCGAATCTGTTTCCAAGGAATGTGCCATTTCAATGTGAATGGCTCTTATTGCCAGGCATTTAAATAGTACCCCATATCTTTTTTCATGCCTTCTGCCAATTTTTACCAGCATGGGCACAAAATAATCGATTCCGCAATTCGTGAATGGTCGCTCGTAACCAGTTACTCTTGAAGTTGGTAGATATCCCCATTTGTGGATTTTCTACCTTGAAGTTTCGATTTCTGCAAAAAATAGAGTCTGAAATACACTTTTTCACTGCATTTCTCATACAAAGTATCCAATATTTCTCTCGGAGCATATTTACTACCGTTTCTTGTCCTTGATGAAAATTCTTTTCGTAGTAGAAATTGAAGAGTAACCTCGTCAATTCATTTTTGGGGTGTAGGATAATTGGATTTTTGTCATTATCATCTAAATTTCGAGCATGTGTCAATCTTCCTGACATTCCTATGATGTTTTCTTCATCAAATATGGTGTCTTTCGTTACTTTTTCAATTTCCTCATATTTTCAATCTCCGATTCGGAATTTTCTTTTTGGGCAATTTTTATCCATTTCTTTTCAGCTATGTCTAATTTTTCTGGTGATAACAATGTTTCTTTCTTCTTTCTATATTTCTTTTGTGTTTATCAAGTAATATCCAAATTCTAATGGAATCAAATAAAACCCTTGTCAACTTTCAGAACACTTATATTTCTGCTTTTATTTTCAAAGAAACATCTATATCAGAAATACTATACTGTGAGATTCAATAAATCAATTCAATTCTAATAAAAAATATAACAATATTCATAATTATGTCCATCTTTAACAAGAGCAACAGCTTTTGCGCAATTTTCCGCACTTAAAACCATGGTGGGAGTATAGGTCTTGCGTAAAAAAATCACTGTCAAACTAATATCAGGGCAAAAACGAGCAAAGCCACCTCGTCAAAAATAATATTTGTTGAAGATCACTGTTGGTGACATTCTTCATTCCACTTCAAATAATGAACCAGTGCACCTAAAGACATGAACCAAACACAAAATGTAGCAAAGGAATGGTTCTTAACAAAAATTGGTATTTGGGGAGCACTAACGTATCTTCCGTAATTGTTGATATAGAATTATTAAATTCCAAAGATTGATAGACATACCAAAAATGTACTCAATGATCAATCAGATGTTATCTGCACGCCATAAGCTATGGAACAACCGAAATTTCTTAAAAACAATATTTAGTTTGGAAATATCTTCGGATTCTAATCAGAAAGTTTTTTTCCTAAAATATCAGTCCTGAAAAGTCCAAATTTGTGATATTCTAGTTTTTCCTGGAAAAGGGGGTTACAGATAGTTTGAATTGTTTGTTCTGATTACGAATCCTAAGAGCTCTCCATCCTACTTTGCCTTCTGATTTTTTGCCTTCGGTTATTCCATCGACTCTGGTCAATAGTGTACATCACATATTATGACATTTAGCTAATTATTGATTGCATTTTTGTGGAATTCATAATTATATGTCAACAATTACGGAAAATAGGAGGAGGCTTCCATGAGAACTGCGGAACCTCATTACCAATTATTATCCGTTCATTTATACTCCAGGAAAAAACAAAACAACACTGTACTGGCAATTAAATACAATTACGAATCACCACTAAAATAATGTTTGCGACACTGTACCTGAATTGTTCATCCTTATGAACTGTCTTTTGCTCAATCATCTGGAACTCCTTGGAATTCGAAATGGTTCGGTTTGAGAGTCCGGTGACATCAACCATTCAACACTCGTCAAGTTGACCAGATCTGAACAACAGGCAGTGTCGAAGTGGATTCGTAACACCGCTCTCCCTTCAATTTGTTCCTCACAACATACACCTTCTTGCTAGATGTATTGTACCAAACCTGCTCACCTTCTTTCGATCCCCCTGAATTAGCTTTCAAATAATAACGAGCATTCATATTGTCACTTGCTAGTATCAACCTTTTCCGAGTTGAGTTTGTCTGCATAGTCTTGCACCTGGTTACTTGGTGATTCGAACGCCAAATCATAGGACAATCGAAGTTCCCTTCTAAAGATAATGCTAGGAGGGACCCAAGTAGCACAGAGTCATAAAATTAGCATAATGACTTCTTATACCGTCTCAAAGACCACGTATTTGTATGTTTTAAAACCAAAAAGTTAATGTGCGTTTTATAACCTTCAGGCGTTGCTATGACGTCGTGTAGTAGATATAACGAGAGTACAATAAAGAATTTTCGAAATGAAGTTGTACTGTGGTTTGTATGTAAATAAATTGTATGTGTCGTTAAGTAGAACTTGAGAGCAGTTGCTGTGAGGTTATTATGACAATGAACATATGTGGTTCTAATGAATAGATTTTTGAAACGTTTCTACGACTACATATTGTACTCATGTAATGTAGATTTATCCACTGATGAACTTTGGTCGTAATGATTACATTATGTATCTATGGTTAGTTTATTTTTGTTGGTTATGTTATTTTTGTTGGAAAGGTACCTATATTGTGTTATGTATGTAGAATATTCAGTTCCGTATAAATGATTTAAACGCCAAAACAAAAATCCAATCTGCCTTACAACAGAACTGGAGCGTATAGAAAAATACCTACCCCAAAATTAACATATGAAATAATTAATCAGTCTATCGGTACACTGCAAAAAAATGAAGTTCATCCAGTTCCTTCAATTGTTTTCACAACAAGGAGATCCATAAATAATATGTATGTGCACTTCGAATGATAAATAAAAAATATTTAAATATAAATGTTCAACAGCAACATAACCTCTAAGGTATTAGGCGGAAACTAGCGGAATGCTTACGCACTCAGTGTATATCTTTATTTGTTTTGATGCGTTACGACGTTGTACAACAAAATTGCTATTTGTGGTCACAGCGACTACATTACAACTTTTTTATGTAAGATATTACGATGTCTTTGAGACACTCCTAAACTATTCTATGATAATACATACCGGAGTAATTACAACTTTTCGACACTAGAAGGACGGCATCCATGTTTTTCGATTGATTGATAACATCATCGTAGCCATATTGGAACAAAAATATTTAAAATAAAAAATATGGGACCCTGGGTGTTATATCAATTTAAAAATCATTGAAGATGTGCTAATCAAGTATCTTCCGTAATATGGTCTACATATTTCAACGATTAATGAGAAAAATTGATAAAATATAATTTTTCTGAAATGAAAATGAATATTTATCTCTCTTCATTTTCGGGGCGCATGAATTTCAAGTGAGTAGAATGGGATTTGATCGTAAAAATGGATTTGCTTGGTCTCTAGAGTGTCAGAACAATTCTTAAAGATACATAAATGAAAATTATTTTTGTCTCGATAACTATCACGATCACAGAGTATCAGGAACATGTAAAGGGAGGCTGACTTATATATTATATTGATATTATATAAAATCTTTTGATATGGTATACATATTGTAATAATATATTAGAAAGATTATGACCTTCATGCATAATACCACATAACGACCCTTTTGCGACTGGCTTATATAAGTCTATATTGGCAAGTCATTACCACTTCTTTATAACGTCGACGTGAAGTCGCAAGAGTGTGCCTTTTTGTCGTATTGGCATATATAGCGACGTCTTAGCATATTACAAGACATCAGTCATGGATTTTTTAGAAAGGTCTAGTAGACGTCTGTACAACCGAATTATGACCTCTGTGTGCTACTTTGGGGATAATCTTGAACGGCTGCTCTTTCGAACTGATGATATTTTTGGGTTCTGGGACCATGATCGGCAAAAATATAATAAATTATTGGAAATAGGAAAGTGGTGTCGTCCGCAGTAGGTAGTATTTCTATGAAATCTACCCAAAAAAATGTTCGACGATTTTTAATCGTATGTGATAAAACCCGCGACAACCTGTTGAATTCAGGATAGTGATTACAAGGAGAATTAAAAATGAAAGAAAATCTCTCCACGGAGGTGAAACAACCAGATGAGAGTGTTCCATCCAGTTGGAGAAAATGCATTTTGGAATAAACACAGTTTATTTGTGTTACGTATGTTAACTGTCAATCGATAAATTCCAATATTTCTCGAAGTAGCTAGGTGGTACATTATATGTTATAAAGGTAATTCTCGGCTCGAGGTGAGAAATAAAATGTTATATTCGAAACACCACATCTAGCGGGATCCCACCAAAATATACTCAGTATGAATATACTAATTAAACTGTACCATTCATTTATTCCATATCATAAAATGGGCTAGTGGTCTAATCGAATACTTTCTTCTCCTCTTCATGTGAATTTTTTACAGGTAATGTAATTGATTGTGGAGGAGAATGTTCTATTTTATTTTAACTTTTCATTTAAAATGACAGCCAGAAAAAATATGGTCTGCTGATCTTCAGGCAGTAGCTATATCCTATATTTCAGTTGAAATTGTGAACAAAGTTAGATTAACTTCAATTTATTCAGTTTATTTTATGAAAGTGGGAAAATATGTGTAATCAATAAATGAATTCGATCTCAATCGCCGAAATTCCACGCCTGATAAGATACACCGATCCCAAATTTTAGAATACGTCATTTCCAAAGTTCAATTTATTGTCCATAACAAATGAATGGTGAAAACCATTCATGAATGAGATGATAAGGTAGATTATATTGAATACTCTAATTCTTCTATTAGTCATGCATTCTATACTAATTTCCATGAAATGAAACTTAAAATTCCATTTCCGTATATTTTTCTATTAAACAATGAATATTATCACTAGCATATATTGCATTTCTAATAATTCTCCCTCACGTTTCAAAACAATTTCACTAAGGCCTGCAAAAATCTAAAGTTTTTTTCTATATAACGTCTGAATGTTTTTTGGGGAGGTTTACAAATTATGTTTTCCATATTTTGGGTTTTTTTCTACCCCTGGAGTGAAAATTATTAGTTTACTGTTCTGAGAAGGGCAAATTACTGAATTTGCCCCGATACGTTACTGCGTTATTGATATTCTGGATTCTAAAATAAACTAAGATAATTCCAAATTTGTCAGTAACGTACCGTCAGAAAATTATTTGCCTAATATATTTCACAACAAAAGTAAATTGTAAAATCTAAATACAAAATATACTTCCTTTGATGACGTTTCGGAAAACACCTCTGTTCCCTTTATCAAATCTTGTTTTTTGGAGATTAATCACAATTTTAAATTTGCCCAACAACCTTAGTAACGAAAAATTTAAATGAGATGTATAAATATGTGTACGTATAGCTCTCCCCATTTCAATGAAATCAAGATTTCTCAAGGTATCATAAATAAATGTATTTACGAACGACCTTATCGAACATATGTGACACTGACAAGTTAATCCTATTCCAAATGAATTGATCTGCTTGAGCTATCATTAACCTTACAAGCAGCCACTGATAAAAAGGATTGATAACAATTTGGTGAGTGTCTTCTTTACGAAATATAATGAAAAAAAGATAAACAAATTTAGTGGTAAATTTAGATCAGGGACACAAATAGAAAATCATTATTCGGAGACCGATAGGATAATTTTGGCACATCTGGCTTTCAGTAGAGAATATATCTCGATGAGAAAATTACAGATCAACTATAAATCGGTACCTGTCATAAGTGAATTAATTTAATCTGACAAATGAAAAAAAAACTCCCAGCATAAAATAATTGCGGATGGAAAGTATTTTTTTCCAATACACTCTATGACTATCACATTTTTATCCCCATATCCAATATTGTGTAAGTTTATGAATGAATATTCAGTCTCGCTATAGACTTCAGGGAAATTAATTTGTTATTTTGTAATGTAATAGATCAATGTCAGTTTCCCCACATATACATCCAATTTTCATATTAATAGCTAAAATTTATCCGACCTGGAAGTAAACATATTTCGAGATCATGAGGAGTGCCGATGTGCTGCATTATATAGAGACTGAAAACGTTTTTATATTCAGATATGATAGAGAAAAGCCCGAAACAATTATTGTTCTCCATATAACCTATGGTCTAGCCATAATCTTCATTATATATTCGCTAATTACTAGATTTCAATATAGAATAGTTGCAAATTTGAAAATTTAAAGTCACTAGTACTAATATGTTTGATAGCTGGATATACCTGACACTCTCCATTTACTTGATTTTATTCCACCCAATATAGGACCAAGAAAAACACATATGTTCCGCATATCATCCAAAAACAAAAAATACTTGAAATTTCTTCTCAGAAATAGTTGCAAATTCTATAACCATACTTGCGTTCAAAAATATCAATGAGAGATATATACAATATGATTTTGTACCTGAATTATATGACTTTTTGTGATTGCCATATACAAGAGAGTTTTTTCCAATTGAAAAATTTGAGTGTTCACACACATTGGGAAATTTTAAAATGTTCCTTGAATCCATTACATGAATTATAATTATAATGTCAGTGCATCTTAATACATATTTTTCTACAAAACAGGCTTTTCTGCATAGTTTTACGTTCGCAAAATTCATCATTTCTCACAACGTTGTTTATCGTTTATCTGAATATGTCCACAAATGTCGAACATAAAATAAGTGTTAAATATTCCTGGTTATTCATTTTAAAATAGATGAAACTATAAAAAGAAATTTACAAAAAATTAAACCGTCGAAATCAGAAACTGAAAAGCAAAAACTTTTTTTGATAACTAAGCTCCAAAACTAATGTAAGTAACTGATTTTGAGTCGGGGCCAAAGAAACAAATATGCAAATTAATCAAGTAAAGCGTATATTTATTGCAGCGAGGTGGTCAATATCAGCGAATCAGCTACCAGAAAGGGCTCACACGTGAGGGCACACGTCGTTGCGAGTGGCCGTGCGGAGTGCGCATTTTTGGAATGTTATTGTTTATTACTGGAGATTTCACTTTGCATTTTTATGTAATTTTGTTTTGACCATATCTTTAAAGTAATTTATTAATCTCCGTTGATTGTTTGTTTGGCGCCGACTCAAAATTAGTTACCTACATTAGTTTAGGAGGTTAATTATCAGACAAAAAGGCTCATTTATTTTTTGCTTTTCAGTTTCTTCATTCGTCGCTTTAATTTTTTGCTAAGAAGTTTTTATTTTTCTATTAATTGTAGCTAAAATCTACTGATTACTACCTACTTAATTTGGATAACTTTCAGAATATTCACTTACCCACCTTACTTCAACTATCAACTGTTATATACTATAATAAGCTGGTACCAATGACTTCGTCCGCAATGATCTTTGTATTTTTTGTAACGACTAAGTATTACAAATTCGCTCACCCCTTTAGAAACGGAATTTCTAAAAATACTGAAACACATTTTTCTTTATTTGTAACAAGGACCTCAAATACCAATTTTTATGCCACTTACTTCAAAATTAATGGAACCCTCATACAAACTTTCACCCCCGAGGGATTGCATTTATGAAAACACTGAAACTTGTACTTTGTCATCCCTTACAGAGACCTCAAATACATATTTCAATGACCCTAACTTGAAAACTAATAGAACCCCTATACAAACTTTCAGTCCATTCACCCTTGGGCTAATTTCTAAAACACTGAATCATATTTCTTCTATTTGTAACAAATTTTTCCCCTTTAAAAACTTTCAATCCCAATTTAAACCCTTATTTCACTCCTTTAGGGGTTGAATTTCCAAAAAAACCGAAACAGTATTTTTTATTCGTAACAAAGACCTCCAACTACTGATTTTCATTATCCCAATTTTAAAACTAACTATACAGACTTTAAACCCCCATTTTACACCTTTAGGGTTGAATTTTCAAAAACCCTGAAACACATGTATCTTTACTTGTGGAGAGCAGCCCAAATACTAATTTCCATACACAAATTTCCAAACCAACCTTCAGGACATGTAATTATATAGTACATATTACCCCAAACACAAGGTAGCTGCTGTGAACCTTAGAAGATCCCTCGACTGTCTTCCGTCTCCATCATCAAATCAATTCCGGGCATCCATTTTGTTGTGGTGTCATCAGAACGACATATGTCTGCTAAGTTTCAACAGAATCGGTTAACAGGTAAAATCAATAAATAATCCCCTATTTTCTCTACCTTAGAGGTGTAATTTCTGATCAAATTCTAATGGGACCAACTACAGGTATACCTATACAATAAAGAAGAATCATCTAAATCGGTAATCTAGTACAAAGTTATGCGTCGTAGAATTGGTTGGAAGTAAAAATTCAGTGGGTGAACCAACAATTATCCCCCATTTTCTTGCCCTTGGGAGCAAAATTTTTCCTTCAAATCTGAATGGGACCAACTTCGAAGTATACCCTATCATTAAAAAAAAAATCATCAAAATACATAAAAAAAATAAACGTGTCGACTATAAAACCTCTTCCATTTTTTGGCGTCGGTTAAAAATGGATAGCGATAGTTCTGAATTCGAAAATACTCCAGTAGAACTAAGATTGTTATTGAATTTATTACCTTCAACTCCAAGAGCAAAATATGAAATTCATACAAATAATTTATGGATTGGAACAAAATATAAAACTAAAAAGGTTTATGAAAATAGGAGTTTGGCATATTTTGAAGAGCTATCCAAATCAAGAAAAGCTTCTACTATGTGGTCAATATACAGGGTGATTCAAAAGTACTTTGACAAACTTCAGGAGGTGATTCCTCACAATATTCTAATATGAATTGATCGAATGAATCTATGTCCGGAAACGCTTCGTTTCCAAGATAGAGGATGTTGAAGTTTGATTTTTATTTTCATTTTTTTAAATAACTTTCGAAATACTGACCTTGATTAAACGAAAATTGGTATTGAGAGGTTTTTTGAAGTGTCGAATTCGAACCTGATGTAATTATTGGTCTTACTCGTAGGGGGCGCCACCTACACGTCTTTATCTTTTTGAAGATTCATAACTTTTTTGAGCGTACTTCTAGCACATTTTTCAGTGTAAAACTCAATTCCTACGTGAAAAAGCTAATGTAATGTTAGTTCTAGTTATTTATAAAGATAGAATGCCCAGACTATTGAGTGGAGAGCGGTGTGGAGTTCTTTGGACCGCTTTGCTAGTTTCAAATTTTTTATGTTTCAAGCAAAGTTTTAGAAATTGTAAATTTGAATGGACGCCAGAATTTTTATTTAAACTAGGACAGAAAATTCAAAACCTTATTCAATAATGATTGCACATCAATTAATTTTCTTTCTGTAAATAACTACAACAATAAAACAAATACCAACTTATAATAATCTATTTACAAAAATTTACATCTCTTAATTCAGAACATTTGAATACAAGAAATTTATTTTCTTATTCCAATGTAGGAAACTAATATTGTTTTGCTTTGCTGAACTGTCGGTTTTTTCGATGACGATGTACCTTGATTGTATTTTTCCTTGTCTAGCACTTAGCTAAACTCCACGAAGTGAATTGGCTCGCAATCAGGGGGTACTTATAGCTGCTGGCCTACCGATCAGATTAACACGAACATCAGCTTCTGATCCATCAAGTGTGTTCTCAGCGATTTAACATGAAAACAATATTGTTTGTGTCAGAGTTTGATATACAAAAATTCTATTTCTTGAAACTTGGAATCTTTTCAATGCACTCCTCAACTCATTGTTGTTACAGTTGAGTGTAATCTCATCAAGAGATTATTACTTAAAATCAATTGAGTATACAAATGAATAATATCCAATACTGAAACTGAAGAACTATTTTTAATAATTCTTATGAATTAACAAAAATTGATCTTTGCTTTATATATGGAAGTGATGATGATTTTTCTCTGATCTTGAGCACCCAAGATATTTCGTTATCAACAATTAAAATTCAGAATTTGAGACAATCAAGTTTGTTGAATTTGATTAACGAAAATGACTTCAATTTCAGCGATATTCAAGAAACGTATATGAGAATAAATGTTTGACCAGCCGTCAAATACTTCTTCAAAAAAGTTTCTGAAAATTCAAAGAAAATTCCAAATTCCAAGTACCAAATTTATACATGAAATATACATATTAGATCACTTCAACCACATCAAAACCACAGCTTGGTGATTTTGTTATCAAATATGGAACCATACCAAAGATATATAAAAACTCATAAAAAATATATACATGTGGGATTCGTAATCCTTACAGAATTCTTCAAAAATATATAGACTGACCTAAGTAAACCTGATTACTGTTTTCATAACCAAAATGCATAGATAACTTCAGATTCTTCCCTTGTGAAGAATTATCTACCATTCTCTTAAAAATTATTTGAGTGTGACATTTTTAAAATATCAACGGGCCAAACATAAGTTCTCAGTACGCACCTTTCTTGGTATCACTATCCACCGATTTGAGTTCATATTCGCGGAGAAAGGAAAATGCTCTGATTCAATAAATGATTTCAACATGGCATGTTCTACTCTTCAATGGCCGACGAGCTTCAGAAAACAATGTATCTTAATTGCCGAAAGATCAGAAAAAAGGGCGAGAATGTCACATGCATCGTCTTAAGTATCCTCGTCCTGTCAGATCATTTGCGACAGCTCTTCTTCTCTTAGCCGTAATGATTGTTCCATTACCGACGGTAAGATGTCGCTAAGATTTTCAATAGGTAAAGTGAATAGAGAAGTGAATGAATCACGCATAGAGCATATAAATAAGAAATGTAACAGATATATCGTTACACCATGTTACAAGTCGCTATAAGCAACCGTTTTCTAGATATTTGGACTTGAAAATTTCAAGTCGATTATTTGATAATCGATGCGTGTTGAAGTTATTACCATTGCTTTGCATTTTTCACAAGAATGCTTAGGAAATGAATTTGACGTTTAAGTAAGTAGTTTTGGCAATTATATATTATGTGACAGTTAAACGTTTTGTTGAAGTTTCTGTAAGTTCAAAAACACTAATTTTGAAAAAAAATATTATTTAAACAATAATGCTCATGTAGCCGATATGCATTTCGTTTATGGCCTTGCGCATGGCTGACGTATTTACCAGGAGCGATTTCCTAATCGAGTTCTGCCTTCAGCTCCAACATTTACCAGTCTCTACCATCGTTTGTCAGAAACAGATAGCTTTAAGAGGGCAGCTGATATAATTGGAAGACCACGAGCAGTCCGAACCCCAGAATTGGAAGAAGCTGTTTGGAACGCTCTCGAGGAGAATCCGGAAACAAGTACAAGAATAATTGCTGAAGCTCTCAATTCTACTCAGTCCACAGTTCGAAGAATTATCCACGATCAACAATTTTATCCATACCATATTCAAAGGGTACAAGCTCTTTTGCCACGAGACTTTCTCCAACGCATTACTATGTGTCAGTGGTTTTTGAGAAAATTGGCTGGAAATCCTCAATTTTTAGGATATGTACTCTTCACGGACGGGGCAAACTTCTCTTGAAATGATATCACAAACTTACATAACAACCATATTTGGGTTCTGGAAAATTCGCACGCAGTTAGTGAAAGTCATTATCAGTATCAATTTTCTGTAAATGTATGGGCGGCAATAAATTACAATTACTTGGTAGGTCCTTTCTTTCTTCCGTTCCGACTGAAAGGCGCAAGTTACAGAGACTTTTTAGAAGATGAATTGCCAGGACTACATCAGAATGAACCATTAGAAATTCGTATCCGTATGTGGTTTATGCATGATGGGGCTCCGGCCCATTTTAGCGTTGTTGCCAGGGAATTCCTTAAAATCTCTATCCAAATCGATGGATCGGTAGGGGTGTAAAAGAACCTAACCAGGCATGGGTATCGAGGTCCCCAGATCTAAACCCGCTAGATTTTTAGTTTTGGTGACATTTGAAGTCGCTAGTTTATAAAACTCCAGTAGCGAACGAGAAAGATCTAAGAAACCGAATAGTAGACGCCTGTGATACAATAAGGAACACACCAATGATTTTTGAGCGGGTACGAGATTCAATGACTAGAAGACTGAATGCCGGTATCTTCGCTGGAGGTGGACATTCTGAACAATTTATTTGAATTCAATTTAGTTTCCTTTATTTTATTTCATTCTACATATTCAAAATTTCTTGAAATACAATGTTGATATTTCTTGCAAATTTTATTAAAACAAATACAGATTTTGCTCTCTTCATACAGAAATAACTATTTCAAACGAGTAAAAATAAATAGAATAGGGACAAAAAACCAAAACTACTTACTTAAACGTCAAAATAATTTCCTAAGCATTCTTGTGGAAAATGCAAATTAATGGTAATAACTTCAACACGTATCGATTATCAAATAATCGACTTGAAATTTTCAGGTCCAAATATCTAGAAAACAGTTTTTCATAGCGACTCGTAAAACAGGAAGCTTTTTACGTGGATATGATAGAAGAATGGATTTTTTTACAAAAAAATGTGCTATAAGTACGCTCAAAAAAGTTATGATTCTTAAAAAAAAGATAAAGACGTGTAGGTGGCGCCCCCTAGGAGTAGGGGCGATAATAACATCAGGTTCGATTTTAACACCACAAAAAACCTCTCAATACCAATTTTTGTTTAATTAAGGTCAGTATTTCGAAAGTTATTTAAAAAAAAACGAAAATAAAAATAAAACTTCAACACCCTGTATCTTGGAAACGAAGCGTTTCCGGACATTTATTGATTCGGACAATTCATATTAGAATATTATGAGGAATCAGGGCCTGAAGTTTGTCAAAGTACTTTCGAATCACCCTGTATTTAATGCTAAAATCGACTATTATAGCTATTAATATAACGAGATTATTATGCGATTTATAATAGTCGAGGACATTGCTAGGTGACGAGGCGACAGCCGAGTCACCCGCAATGTCCGAGACGGTGTTAAATCGCTAATAATCGAGTTACATTCAAAGCTTTATCGTATCATTGACAACGGCGATGCAAAAATAAAAGCAACAAGGTTTTTTGTCATTTCATTTTCACATTCCAAAAAGTCATCATTAAAAACATGCAAGATTTTGATATTCCTGACGATATATTAGCTGCAGCCAACACTATGAGGTTGAACTTGCTTCCGGACAAATCTAAAATCCATTATGAAAAAGAATATCGGCAGTTTTGTGAGTGGCGAAACAAAGTACATGTTCAAGGTGCAGAAGAAACGGTGTTGCTGGCGTATTTCGCAAAACTCTCTGAGGAATATTCTGCTTCGTCCTTATGGCCGAAATATTCCATGTTACGAGCGACTTTAGAACTGAAGAAAAGAGTGGAAATCGACAAATACGGCGCCTTAATACGTTTCATCAAGAAGAAAAACGTTAGATATAGAGCAAAAAATCATAAGTATTTACAAGAGAACAAGTCAACGAATTTGTGCGTTCTGCCCCAGACGAGGAGTTTTTAATGATGAAAGTGGCTTTTTTAATTGGAATTGGAGAAGCCTGTCGAACCAATGAATTAGCGAAGATGACCACGGAAGATGTTGACGTTTCAGAGGACAAGCTGATTGCTACTATTCCCGACTCAAAAACCCACAAGAAACGGATTTTCGCTGTGGTATCTGACGGCGAAGTCAATCCTGTGCTTTTATTTTAGAAGTACGCAATATTAAGGCCAGTCCATGTTACTCACCGAAGATTGTTTGTATCATATAGAAAAGGGAAATGTACGGTACAGCCCTGCGGCATTCGTTTCTTCTCTAAAATACCTCAAAAAATAGCTGAGTATCTCTCACTTGAAAATCCTAATATGTATACTGGTCACTGCGTTAGAAGATCTTCGGCAAATTTCATTGTTAATGCTGGAGGAGATATATTAGACCTACAAGAACTTGGTGGATGGGAATCGGCGAAGGTTGCTAGAGGGTATTTAGAAGAAAGTGTGACCAAAAAAGTTTCCATTGCTCGCAAAATTGTAATCGGCGATGTTTCCGGCAGTGGATTAAGCACTGGGGAACCGCACGAAATCGAAAGAAGTGCTTGCTCGGTCATTAATCAATCTTCAGAGGATATACCTATGTTCGTAGACGCTAAAGGCAAAGGTGTATCCATCAAATTTGAAAACTGTCAAAATATTGTTTTACATGTTCATGAAACTAGTTTTAATATTATTTGGTATCTAACGTATTATGCTTTCGTAACTAACGTATTAAATTATGGTAACTAATGTATTATGAGTAACTAAGGTTTTATGTAGGTTTTGGTACGTTTAAGATGCTAATAATCATTAATAAAGATTCCATATAAAAATGTCTTAATCTTCAATTATCGATAAATATTTATAATGGTATTGACCTATCAAGGTATTCTAAATCCGACTAAATAAACCAATTTATGAAAGAAGCACCTGACGATATATACCTATTAACAAAGTTAAAAAAAATTCATATTTGACAATACAAATTTATTATTGTAGGTATTGTAAAAAAAGTTGTTTTTGTGTCGTGTAATTTCAGTATTAGAGCGAAATGTGGGTCTTCTAAATCACTCGTTTTTAACTTCCATAATTCACCTCTTTGACATGCACCACTAATTGGGATAACCATGCAATTAGTGGTGCATGTCGAAGAGGTGAATTATGGAAATTGAAAACGAGTGCTTTAGAAGACCTACAATCCGCTCTAATACTGAAACACAAAAACAACTTCTTTTACAAATTTAGACAATTTTGCAGTGATGCACCTTCATCTTCTACATCTAATTTGAATATTACAGAAAATGTTTCCAAAACTAACTCTCCTAGACTTTTAACTCAAAATTGTTCATTTTACAGTGAATCATAACTACAAATATGTTTTTTTTTTCAATTATGTTATGAATTAATGTTCAAGTTATTTTTTTGTAATTTGTTTTTCAGTAATTTCCTTGAATTAGTAGTGTTAACTAAATAAACTCAAAAGTATGTAATTTATTATTATTATAAATATGTATTTGGAAATAAACTCAATTAGTTTTATTTTTAGCAAGAAATGTGTTTGTAGAAAAAGCACCTTTCTGCACCCGTTGCCCGATATAGTATTCCATTGCAAGTGTTCGATATTGTTCGTCGAAGAGATAGTCTTATTTGTACATATAGTTATTCGGAACGAAATCGTGTAATTTCGAAGCATTCCATATGAAAACAAAAGTAAAAACTATTGTAATAACACGGTGAGCATGATAGGAAAAATCCACGGTCGCCTATTTAATTTTATTTACGACATAATCTCAAGAAAGAGTTTTCAACTCTTTCATTTCCCATAATTCAAACTGGAAATATTCACATAATAACATTCGAGTAGTTCAGCAAACTGTAGTTTGTTTGTTTTGGAAATATCCTCATTGTAAAATATGAAGTCGAAATGAAAACGGGTTTCCAAAATGAATAGTGGAATCTGCTTGAACTCGCAAAATGTATTCGTCCCATTCAGAAAGTATCTCCATTCTCCTCGACAAATATTCCTATGGAAAATAGTAGGACAACAATATCTCCGTAGGATTCCAACAAATATATTCTAGTCAGATCCCAAGCATGTAAACAAATACTTGAGACAGCCGTACAATGTATCTGTTTATGGAATTTCACTGTAAGTATAATGAGGAGGTGTCCACTTTGAAATGGTTAATACAGGTAGAGCCTATTATTAGACAGATTTCGGATGATGAGCGACAGATATCCGAGCATGACTCCTTAAGTAGCCCTGTGTGGCATTCACAAGAATTATCCAGTTGATTTCCTTGTAATGGTATTACAAGGAGATTTGCCTTTGGTTATTTAGTATGTTTCTGAAACAAGTTAAACTTGAAAATATAGTGATACGATCTCTTGAGTGCATTGACAAGATTGACAGGAACAATTCAGTCAAATTTTAAGTTATCTCTTCGTAAATAAACGTGAAGAGCATACATTATTTGTGTCTGTCTTTCTGTCTGTGTGTCTGTCTGTAATCAACTCTTGCAAGTTAAATTTGACCCACTTCTAATCGTCCGATTGATTTGAAATTTGGCAGGTGTACATAATTCCGGTACGCAATATGAAAAAAAAATGGCGGCTTCAATATGGCGGACAATTTTTGTGATTATGGTCCGATTCTATTCAAAATTAGTATCTAGGGGTTTTCGGGGTCAGAAATTATGATGTTTTTGTCAAAATTCGAAAATAAATTGGATAGAAATTACCAAACTAGATATTTAACATCATAAATACAAAACAATTTGAACTTAAATAATTTGTTTTTAAAATTAAGCTTTTATTAGTTGATAATGAAAAAAACAGAACTAAAACGTTAAAATTAAATATTATTAAAACAAATTAAGACAAGCTTTTATTATAAAAATACAGTTAAAAGAAAAAATATTTCTTTCATTGTTTGATCTAGGTTATTCTGTGAGTAACAGATTCAAAAACCTTGCCGCGGATACAAAATAGTTAATCTTCCGGCAAGATTCTGAATCTGTTACTCACAGAATAACCTAGATCAAACAATGAAAGAAATTATTTTTCCCTTTTAGTGCATATGTATAAATAAAAGGTTGCCTTTAAATTTTATTTTTTATAATTTTTATTTCAGTACCTATGATAAATAGAATTCATCTTCAATTTGAAGTATTTTAATGCGATTTTTTCAATTATTGAATGATAAATATTGGTTTTAGAGATACGTAACAATTTTTATTATAGCATTGCAAAAACGCAGCATGGATCTCCTTCACAAAAACTCGCTAGATACCTACTCAACATTCTGAAACCACTATCTGGAAATGGAAAAAGTTTTATAAAGAATACCCCTCACTTTCTGGAGAAATTGAATGAATTACAAATTCAAGATGGAGATCTTCTAGTTAGTTTTGATGTCGAAAGTTTGTTTACTAATGTCCCTATTGATAAAACTCTAGAAATAGTGAAGAAAGATTAGAAAATGACACATCACTGAGGACAAGAACAAAACTGGATGTCAGTGCCATCATAGAATTACTCAAACTATGCACAGAAAAAACATATTTCCAATTCAAGAACGAATTTTATCAACAAGAGTTTGGTATGGCGATGGGTTCTCCTTTGTCACCCATTTTAAGTAACATATTCATGGAATATTTTGAAGAATCTTTCGTTGGAACATTCCACAATGGTCCAAAAATATGGTGGAGATACGTGGATGATGTTTTCGCTATCTGGAATCGAAGTGAAGAAGAATTAAACATTTTCTTGGATCATATAAACGGTCAAGAACCGACGATCAAATTCACATTAGAATCAGAACAAAACAACCAACTTCCGTTTTTAGATGTCATGATCCAAAAATCATCATCCCGAATCGAAACATCTGTACACAGAAAGAAGACGCATACCAATGATATCTACACTATTACTCAAACCATCATGCCAGTGTGAAAAAAGGCATAGTTAAATGTCTCTATAATCGAGCCCAAACGGTTTGCAATTCCAACCAGAATCTACAGGGAGAAATAAACCTCATAAAATCTGTTCTCAAGGAAAATGCATATCCAGATCAGTTTGTGGAAAAAACAATCACTGACATTGAAAACAAAAACCCATCAAACAACCAATTAACACAACCAACAGGAGTACTCCCACCACCTACACATTTCACAACCAACATAATACCTTATGTCCCCGGATTATCTCAAAACATCAAACGAATTGGACATAGGTATGATGTGAGAACATCATTTAGAACAACAAACACACTGAGATCTATACTAACACAAACAAAACAAAAAAACGCAGAAGGAAGTACCAAAAATTGTGTTTACAACATGCCTTGTTCTTGTGGTGATAGTTATATAGGTGAAACGTCAAGACCATTGGAAGTGCGCCAAAGTGAACATCAGAGTTACATCAGAAATCGACAAATAACTGGATCAAAAATTGCAGAACATCCTCAGAACATCCTCACATCCAATGGCGATCATACGATTGAATGGAATAGGACAAAAATCTTGATGAAAGAACCACATCAAGAGAGGAGAAAATTGAAAGAAACGGCCTGTATTCTTCTTTCCAATAACAACTGCTTTTCAACAAATTCTGTTGAAATGGATCATACATACTACGCAGAGAGGAAGTGAGATATGGTAGAATGCTAATAAACTGATCCGAACAACACCCCATATATCAAATGAGCAATAAGTCAATCTCAAACTTTTTTGGCAGATCTCAATTGACATCCGTCAGTTGAAAAAGCAGAAAAGACTCTGCGAGCAAAAATCCAAATTATAAAACAATTAAAGGAGATTTAGAAGATTTTGAGAACGGGGGCAGATATAGTCCCCGAAACGTCAAGCAAAAACTATATAGAGAAGTATCTTTTGAATTTTTTAAAAATTTTTTTGATAGGCAAATTCAGAAAACGGCAAGTTATTGACAAATTGAATCATTTTTCCATAGGAAATATAATTTGGTGAACCCAATAACTTATCGGGGTGAACTAATCAGTTTGCCCTTTCTACACTTGTATAGATTTTCCTGATTATATTTTCATTTTCAGACTGTGGAAGGTTACCCAAAAAACATGTCAAGAAACGTTGTTCCTCCTCAAAAAACCACATTCATTCAATACATACTGTCTATATTGAACAAATAACTAACTGATAAAATGATAAACATCAGCATTCAATACAGCATGTTCTCTACGAGATAATATGTCGTTATTATGCAAAGCTTTCATTTATCTTATCGGGTATGCTGTAGAATTTTCATTTTCAAAAAAAGAATACATGCAAAGGCTTTGCCTCCTCACAATTTTCGTATAGCAAGAGAACATTTGTTTTGTCTTTTTTTATATTCTGGTTGTGAATTTAAGGCAGATAATACTGTCAAAAATGTATCGAACACCCCGTAGAGTAAATCAATGAATATAATTTCCAAGTGGGTCACAAATGTGTTAGTCTGCAAAACACGAATTAGTGTCAAACATAAACAAGATGTTTTAAAAGTGACGACTGATGGTTTGATCGGGGAGTCGACGTTGGGTTTCTGCCGTGCCCAAAGCTAGATTGGGAAATGGGGGCAGCTAGAGAATTGAAAGGTTAAGAAGCCCTATTGCCCTATTACCAATTTGAAGATTATGGTTTTTGGAATTAGTCTACATGTAGTTATGTAAGTAACAAATATCTGTCTACATTTGTAATTCATGACTAGGCCCTAGAAGGGATTCATTGTTTCCTTTTAATAAATATTTTTCTATATTTTTTTACAAAGTGTTTTCAATCATTAAAGGGTCAGAATCTAGCTAGTTAGTCGTGAAGAAACCCCAATTCACGACAATACATTAAATTCAGTCAAAGTAGAGAAAAATTGTTGAATGCGAAAATAAAAATATACAAAAATATGTATGACTCTAAGTTATATAAAAATATCATATACATATAACCACATTGGAGTTTGTTGCACAAAATTAGTCGTTTTAGAATATTTCTTCTTACGTAGAAAAAGTCACAAAAAAGAGAAGTTGAACCTGAATAACAATGAGTGCGTTTAACCTTTAGGCGCAGTTGAAGTAAAACTTCTTTGACGTTAACGAATAAACTAAAAATAAATAAATCATGTTCTAATTTAATAGTATATATATATATATATATATTTATATAAATATATATTCATATTATATATATATATATAGAAGAAGGGTAGTCTCGTGACTGGACTAGTTGAAAATAACTATGAATTTGAAATAAACTTAGTAGAAAGGATATTCCTTGAGGTTGCAGTCAAATTTAATTTGACTGCAACCTCAAGGAATATCCTTTCTATTAAGTTTATTTCAAATTCATAGTTATTATATATATATATATATATATATATATATATATATATATATATATATATATTTATACGGGGTGTCAACGAATCTATTAGATAAGTCATAATTCTAGAATATTAGGTGTATCAAAATGAGATTTGGTATAGGTAAATCGTATGTGAAGAGGAGAGTTACCGCATATTTTTCACTTTCTGGTCACCGGAGATGGCTCCAGTTTTGATTTTTTGAATCTAACGATAAATTCATTTGCGATTGGATTAAAAATAAGAACATTAATTAAATATTGCTAAGGAAAATACTGGATAATGATTTATTTACTTTTGTCAAGTGTGACATGGATAGCCATGATGCATAATATTTGGCAGTTATTTTTATCAACTCTTCTCTGGAAAACAAAACACCACTAAGGTAATGACAGTGACATGAGCTTTATGAGCGGACAGTAAAAGTTTCGTAATTTTCGTTAAATTTCAGTTTAATTTTTCTTCAAAATAATGTACACACTTAGTGAAAGAGTGGTTATGTTAATAATATTTGGAGAATGTCATAGAAATTCAAGGAATGCTGCTGAGTTGTACGTTCAGAGATATCCCAATCGGCAACATCCAACACTATTTCCCGTATGTTGAGAATCGTTTTAGATGGAAATCGAGAGGCGGAACAAAGGTTTATCATAAATGAAGAGACTGAGATTAACGGTCTTGCTATGGTTGAGGTTGATAAAACCGTTTGGTTAGATAAATTAGTCAAGAAATGCAGATAAGTCACGAATCAGCAAGAAAAATACTTAAAAAGCACGGATATCAGTTACATCAACATTTGTATGCTGACGATGGCGATAGACGGGTAGTGTTTTGTGATTGGCTACTTCAAAATCATAGAGTTAACCCAAATTTTATCAACTCATTCTATTTTCCGACTAATCAGATTTACAAATAATGGTATGTTCAATAAGCAAAATACTCGGTACTGGGCCCAATAAAATCAACATGCAATGAGGAAGGGCAATTTTCAAGAAAGGTTTGGAGTCAATGTATGGGCTGGTATCGTTGGAAACAGAATAATTGGTCCAATATTGTTTCAAGGTCAGTTGACAGGGGTTAGGTACTTAGGTTTTCTTCGAAATGAAATCTAGGATCATCTTAATAATCTACCTTTATCAGTTTTACGGCGAATTTACTTCAAACAAGTTGGTGCACCTCCTCATGATACAGAGAAGTTCTTAATTACTTTCACTGTGCTCGATTTCTTTATTTGGGAATATGTTAAAGAAAAGGTTCACTGAGCAACAGTCCCCGCCACTCTTGAAATTTCGGAAGAAATAATTCTACGGGCATTTAGGAGTATAACGCCTCAAATGTTACGGAACGTGTTAGAGAACAATTGAACGAGCCGAAATGTGTTTCGAACAAGGAGGAATGCACTTTGAAAATTTACTATAGTGAAAGTAAATAAATTATTATCCAGGGCACACTTGACAAAAGTGAATTAATCATCATCCCGTATTTACCTTAGTAATATTTAATTTATGTTCTTATTTTGAATCCAATCGAAAATGAATTAATATCGTTAAATTCGTCAAAAAATCCTTTTTTTCAAAAAGGGCTCGTCAAAAAATGATTGTCACGATTGACACGAAAATGTAATTTTACCAATTTATCTTATTCCCATCTATCATACTAGTCACTAAAACTCTGCGATTGTAATTTTCTGACATCACCTGGGGTCCTCAGATTTGTTTAGGTCCGATCATGGGCACCTAGATGCAATATTAAAAGTGACTCTAAAAAAATAAAGTAGACATTAAAACGTTTCAAAATGTCAGATTCCGATCCAGAATTGTCCCAGAAATAAAAAATGTTGCAATATACAGGGTGTTTCATTTAAAAAATCAAAACTGGAGCCATTTCTGGTGAAACCGGAAGTGAACGGAAAGTGAAAATTATGCGTAAACTCTCCTCTTCAGATACCATTTACCTTTACCAAATCTCATTTTGATACACCTAATATTATCTACAGTGAGCAACAGAAAGGCATACACATATTTACATAGAGCAATATAAATACATTATATCAATTGTTAATGAAGTTTGAATATGAAATTGAATATTAATGATTACTAACATGGAAAAATAAACTCTGCTTTGCAGATTTACTAAATTTCTTGTTAATTGAAGTGGAGAATTATTCATTGTTATTTTTTTTCTGAAACATTAATGGTTAAAACACAATTTCTGAGCTTAAAAACAAAAAATAACTAATAAAAAACCTTTTAAAAGACAAGCTTCTATTTAAGCCGTGTACTTAAACGTATAAAATAAATTTAAGTTATTGCTGACAATGATTTAATTATTTTTTGTTGAATTATTTGGTTTTAAAAAGCTTGTTGCGCGAAGTTTCATAAAAGTAGATACCAATTAATTTGATTGAGCAGTGATTAATTGTTGAGTAAGAACTTGTCGAAGTATTTGATTTTCACAGAGTATTCATGAAAGTAGATAGCAATTAATTTCATTGAACAATGAATGGTTGGTAAGTAACAACTTGTGGAAGTATTGGCTGTATCATCTCCGAAACCTAGTCGGATTCGGAGATGATACAGCCATGTTTAATGAAGTAGATAACTGGAATTCCCTAAAAATCGAAGTTGAAACGGAGATCCCTCTTTTTAAATGTTGGCTGGATAAGAAGTTGATGAAACGCATTACCTACTATTCTGTTGTAATGCATCTGGAGCACCCCATTCGATCAACTAACAATTAAAACTGATACACCCTTTCATATTTCGCCTGAAAGGCAAAGAAAATACTTAGGAATAATCATTGACACTCCATATCAAATATACCGTCAATGAATTGAGGACTATTCTATTCAAATTTAGGAAACTCAAAGAACTCCTACCACTGATATATCTCAAAAACTCATACCACTCGCTTGTGAAAAGTCATATTGGCTATGGAATACTGGTTTGGGGAGGAGCTATGAATACTCACATTCATCAAATTAAAGTTTTGCTAGGGCGGTTTCTTAAGCTATTTTCTAAAAACAATAGATATTCTTCTCATAGTTGATACCTCGAAACTTGTATTCTGGACATGATATTTTTTATGCTCTGGCACTAAATATCATACGAATAAACATACAGCATTGCTTCCTTGACATCAGTACCAGGCCAAAGAGATAAGAATACACCACTAATGGTCAGAGTCGTTGCTCAAATATCATATATTTACCTTGCGCCTAAACTGTGCAATCTCATTCCTGAAACAATAAAATCAATTACCAATATCAATCGCTTTAAAAAAGAGTTGAAAAACATATCCTCCAAAGTCACAGACTTGAACTTCTACGTCTATTCGAGAAAAAAAAAACTTCCAGCAAACATTGTGTTTTAAATTGATGTAATGTTGCTGCTGCGAATAAAGTTTATTATTGTTATATTATTTCTTATGTTCAGTATATAATTTAATTTTTTCTAAATTGTTTATACTTTTTACATTATTCGAATTTTCATACACCTGATTTCTCTGTGATATTATTTGTAGTGTACTGCATTTTATTATATTTTAAATTTCTTATTTTATCTCACACATTTTATTTATATTGTATATATTCTATTTCATTTTATCAATTTATGTCCATTCATTTCCTTTTGTATGTTCTATGTATTTCTTTTTTCGTGTAATGTCACAGGTAAATTTTATGAACTTTATAATCATAAATCATCGATGGCGATTTTATTTAGTATAATTAAGATAGCTTTTCAAACTTTTTTTTTCCTTGCAAAGCAAGTGCACAGCATTTATCGCTAATCAACTGAATCAGGATCGTTTTGTTAACCGACGAAATAAAAAAGGAGGAGGTTCTCTAGTCGACGCGTATATATATTTTTTTTTTCATGTATCATCACGCATAACTTTTTACTGAGACGTCCGATTCCGATATTTTCAGTGGATAGGGTGTACTTCGAAGTTGGTCCCATTTGAATTCAAAAGATAAAATCCACCCCTAGGGGTAGCAAAATGAAGGATATTGATCACTCACCCTCTGAATTCTGGCCGTTAACCGATTCTATCAGCTATAACTTTGTACTGGGATCTTCGATTTGGATGATTCTCCTTTTATCAGATAGGTTATACCTCATAGTTGATCATATTTGGATTTCGAATGGAATTATCCACCCTTACAGGTAGAAAAATAGGGGATAATTGATTTTTCACTTGTGAACATTGGCACACATATGTAGTTGACAATGACAGATCGCTTGTGTCATTATCACAATAAATATATTCTATGAGAGGATGGAATGATATACAAAGTGATGAAATAAACTAACCAGAACAACTAGATAATTTATATTACAACAAATTATAAAAGTAGATAATCATATTATTTAACTGGTAATAGTTGAAGTAAAGTGGATAAGTAAGTATTTTGGAAGTAATTGAAAAACAAGCAGTTAGTAATTAGTAGATTTCAGCCACAAAAAATTTGAAAATAAAAACTTTTTAACAAAAAATTAAACGACGAAATACGAAACTGAAAAGTAAAAAATAAAATAAACCTTCTTAGTCTCAATAACTAAACCAATGTAAGTGAGTAATTTTGAGTCGGCGCCAAACAAACAATCAACGAAGATCATTAAATTAGTTCAAAAAAATTATCAGAATGTCACCGCCCAACTCGATGCCATCATTTTACGCCTTACCTAATTCATTTGCTTGTTTGTTTGGCGCCGACTCAAAATTAGTCACTTACATTAGTTTAGGAGCTTAGTTATTGAGACTAAGAAGGTTTATTTTATTCTTTACTTTTCATTTCCGTACTTCGTCGGTTTAATTTTTTGTTAAAAATTTTTTAGCAGTTAAAATCTTTAATTTTCATTAATAAAGTTTTCATTATTATTATCATCCTGAGCGGAAATTAACATCGAAATCTGTACTAAAAATCATCGCTATTTGATGTATGTAATTTAATAAGGATTGAGGCTCTGAGGAAAACAAGTAATGATATGTTCATATTGATTTGAAATAATTAAATAACCTAAATAAAACAAACTTTCAGAATGGTGGGATTGCATAAATACTTGCTTTTTGTCAATAGCCCATAGACAAAATTCTCCAAAGGCTAGTTAGGCTACAGCTTATTTGGGTTGCTCTTCGTTCATAGTGTAGACTTTTCGTCCTTGCCGTCTTCGTCAAAATATTTGGTGAAACCGGCATCTTCACGCTCCCTTCTTGATTTGAAGGGATTTGACGCGATTCTTTTCACTGTTTTTTTTTATTGCTTCATTTAACGTCGTTCTATCTGCGACCAGGGCGAAACACCGACGCCGGTGAGCACACTCCCCCCAACCAGAAATTTTGGCGATTTCTCTGTTGTTTCAGAAGTAGGTATCTTTAACTAGCTCAACAACTTGGTACCCCCATCTTAACGTTCCCTCCGAAAGACGGCGTATCTATCATCATATCTGGGTGCTCATTGATATGAAGCCTGCAGCTGCGAATATGATATTACACTGCAGTTGTTCGGCGTCTTAATGTGGTCAGATCACATATTTCAGTCGTAACAGTACTAGCGTTGAGTCCTCTGTCAAGAGAGGAACTATATCCAAGCAGCATCACAGTGACGGAAACCCCCACCACCATACAGTAAGAATAACTAACATTTTATATTTGCATTGTAACCCCTATTCATGATAGCCACTCCACAGTTCTATTTCACTTTTACTAAATATCATTCACGTTTCTCGTAATAGGCTAAACGAGCTTTTTGTAAGACACAATAAAATAATTTGAGAAAAGTTAGGTTAATTTTCGTCATCGCGCGGACTAATCCACGGCCACTTCAAAATCAAGGAAAATTGTATTGAATTAATGTGATTTTTTGTGGAGGAACAACGTTTTTTGACATGTTTTTTTGGGTAACCTTCTGAAAATGGAAATATAATACACTTGTATAGATTTTCCTGATTATATTTTCATTTTCAGACTGTGGAAGGTTACACAAAAAAAAACATGTCAAGAAAGGAAAATTGTCTATTGAAAACGCATAACCCATTTCATTTTGAATGAAAATAATTCATGTTTCACGTAACAGAAAAAAAACTCTTTGTAAAATACAATAAAATAGTTTGAGAAAAGTAAGGTTAGCTTTCGTCATCGCGCGGACCAATCCACGGTCTTTTGATGGTAAATTTCTAATGTAATTGTAATTTGTAGTGACTTCCATTAAATGCGAGCTGTGGCAATCACTTATATAGAAAGCAAGAACGTGGCAACTATTAGCAAAACCAAGAGATATTTAAGTGGTACAGGATGGTTACCGCAACGTTTATTTTCCACTTACAAGTCTGAAAACCTTCAAGGTGATTTTCTTAGTGGCCATAATGTTTCAGACATCTCAATTGACGCTAACAAGTTTTAGAACTGTGAAGTGGCTACCATAGATGACGTGAACAATGCAAATATAAAATTTTTGTTATTCTTACTTCATAGTGGTAGATTTGGTGGTGATTACGTGATAACCACCGAGTCGAAGTTGCATTATCAGTTTCCGTCACTATGATGCTGCTTGGGAATGGAATAGAGCCAGGTTGTTTTACTTCAGTCATTGAGTCGGAACCATTTATCGTGAAACAAACTTCGACTCATGGTAATTGCTATTTGAAAGACCTGAACCTTCAAAAGTACAGTGGAGAAATTGCTGATGAATAAATTTTAAAATGTTTCATAAAGTTTTATTCAGAGGAACGATGATTACCATGATTGATCATGTATGTTGACGACTGAATGAATGAATCTTCAGTTGGGAGGTATAATTTTTTTTAAAGAGGAATTTTCGAAAAAATATGTAGTGAAATCTCCGTCAAATTGTTTTCTTATGAGCCTTTGAGTGTTTAAATCAGTTATTCCTTCATTTAAGTGATTGGGCTCGTTTCAAATATGAATCTCATAAATAAAAAAATGTTCTGATACAATATATAAAAACTATAAATATTATATCCAGTGATAATTTTTTTTTCTCTTGTCTCGTCGATTCCTTCATATCCTCAATGCAATTATCATCTGGAATACTGCCCCTGTTTCCAGCAATCATATTGTTACATTATATTCACATTTTTTTTCCAAGATAACCTTCAGATAGGAGTTTCATGTTTTCATGTCTTGCACTATCAAATTATCATCAACTATGTACCTCACTAATGAGAACGAGTTTCATAAGTATTTCTTTGTTTTATTCGATTCCAAACGACTGGATGGTATCATGAAAAATTAATGAGTTTCAGAGACATGTCAGCTGACAGTGACACTACACGTTTTCATATTAATAACTTGAATTTATCTGATCTTTGAAGTGTTGACTCGGCTTCCTTATCTATCTCTGTCTGTGTATTAACGCGTAGTCATTAACGAACAGTTTTCTTGGGCAAGGCACTGTTAAATTATAATTGTTTTAAATGGATAATGTATGTGATGAAGGCGTGGGAGGAATCGAAACATGCATTGTGGGTCAAGAAAATCTTTTTGTTTTTTTGAGAATAACTCGATAAAAAAACCAATTTCTATTTACAATTTATAGACTCTTTTTATGTGAATATTTTAAATGATGAAACATGTTATACAACTTGATAACTTACCAGCTGTGACCAATAAGCAACAAACAAATGCTTCCATTCTCACTTTTTTCATTTCTAAGAGAGATGTGCAGTCATCCAGCATTCCATACAATAGTAAAATATGTTTACGTTATGAAGAAAATGAGTCATTTTTGGTCATTTTGTATATCCAATACAATAAAGTTGAAATTCCCAATGAAATGCGTTAAATATCGATGAAAGTGGTAAAATTTAAATTTAAAAGTTGCCAACCTATTTGTAAACGTACGTACGTACGTACGTCTGACAGCTGTGACTTTTTTGTTCAGTTTGTGTATTATTTCGTTTGATTATTTTTTCGTGTGATTTTTAACCAATCAGAACGTCCAATTTAATTAAAATACCTTGTATAATTTCGATAATACCTGATTATAACCACATCGACATCAATATCAACAATACACAAACTAACAGGACCGTCAAATTTTGACGTTTATCAATAATTGTTCAAAAATGAGTCGATTCGGAGATTTATCATTGAATGCAATAGACGAAGCTATACAAAATACTGAGCCTCGTAATACAGAGGAAACAAAAAAGTACGTATAGAAACAATTGCTTACGTTTTGTAGTGAAAGAAACTATGTACTAAATGAATCAATTTTCACTGAAATGATAGCATCCATTTTGAAAGATTGGGCTTTCTATATGCGAAAAGGTAATGGAGAAGATTATGAATAAAATTTGGTTAAGTCGATGTGGAACGTAACTGCAAAACAAATACAAGAAAAATATATGAAGGAGTTTAATAGAGAAATTGATCCATTTTCTAGTCCCATATTTTTTGCTGGACGAAACGCAAGAAATTCAAAAAGAATGCAACTTCAAATGTTACCGGACAAGAGAAAAGTTAGTGCATCAGCATTTAGAGTTATCGAGTACATAGCACTGATAGAAGCGTGGGATAAAAATACACCGGAAGGATTACAAATGAAAAATTTCTTAATTGTTCTGTCGAACTTGCCTGGAGAGGAAATGAAGGAGCGTCATGCTTGACTCAATATTCTCAGAAGGAAACTGGAAATGATGATACTCGAACTGGTAGAATACAATATAATCCTATTTTTACCAAAACCACACAGGGAGGAGCAAAACCTTGTGTAAATAAATGGCTTGTACCCAACCATAATGAAGTAAGTCGTTGTCCAGTGAGACTTCTAGATAAACTAATGATAAAAAGGAGCGAAAACATCAATATTAAAACATATACATACAATAGCAGTATTGAAAATCTTTAGTTACCAGTCGAATAGTTTTTTACCCGACTACTGCAAAGCCAAAAGGTGGCTTGCGATCACGACTATCCTCTGACAAGCACTATATCACTGTTTTAAATTGGAATATATAAGTTGTCTAGTTATTAGATAAAAACTTTTAAACAAAAAATCAAACCGACGAAAAAATCAACTGAAAAGCAAAAAATAAAATAAACCTTCTTGGTCTAAATGATAATTGAGCTCCTAAACTAATGTAAGTAACTGAATTTGAGTCGGCGCCAAACAAACAATTATCGGAGATCATTATCTATGAAAGAAGTCATCAAAACGCAGCCGTGCATCTCGCTGCCATCATTTTACGCTTCACCTAATTCAATTGCTAGTTTGTTTGGTGCCGACTCAAAATCAGTTACTTACATTAGTTTAGGAGCTCAATTATCATTTAGACTAAAAAGGTTTAATTTTATTTTTTGCTTTTCAGTTGATTTTTTTCGTCGGTTTAATTTTTTGTTAAAAAGTTTTTATTTTTTACTTTTCAGTTCCGTATTTCGTCGATTTGATTTTTTGTTGAAAAGTTTTTATTTTTCAATTTTTTGTGGCTGAAATCTACCAATTACTACCCACTTGTTTTTTGATTACTTCCAAAATACTTACTTCAACTATTACCAGTTAAATAATATGATTATCTACTTTTACTATTTGTTGTAATATAAATTATTTTCGTTGTTCTGGTTAGTTTATTCCATTACTTTGTATATCATTCAATCCTCCCATAAAATATACTGATTTTGACGGATGTGGAACAAGAATAATGTCAGTAGCGATCTGTCATTGTCAACTACGTATGTGTGTGCCAATGTTCACTAGTGAAAAATCAATTATCCCCTATTTTTCCACCCGCAAGGGTGGTTAATCCCTGCCGAAATCCAAATATAAGGTATACCCTATCTATTGAAAAAAGAATTATCCAAATCGAAGAACCCAGTACAAAGTTATACCTGATAGAATCGGTTAACGGACCAGAATTCTGACGGTGAGTGATCAATATCCTTCATTTCGCTACCCTTATGGGTGGATTTCATCTTTTAAATTCAAATGGTACCAAACTCGAAGTACACCTTATCCACTGGAAAAAGAATTATCGGAATCGGACGCCTCAGTAGAAAGTTATGCGTGATCATACATAAAAAAATATGATGGAAAAAAAATACGGGTCGAATAGAGAACCTCCTCCTTTTTGGTTTCGTCGGTTAACAATAAATAATTGAATAGTTGATAGATAAGAATTTCGTACAAGAATATTTTCTTGTTCGTTCTTTTCAGAGCGCGATTCTTTTCGTAGTCGGGTTTTAGTTTTTGAACTTATTTTTTCATTAAAATTTCCTCAAAGGCTTTCAACTTCTACATTCTTCGAAACTGTGTCTCGAAACAGGAAAAAAACTCTTCAATGTGAAGTGGAGAAGAAGAAAGTCGTTAAGGAGTTGCTGGAATTCTGCTACCGGCGTTTGTATAACTATTAATCGTTGGGGGCGATATTTGAACTGTATGGTGGAAGGGCAACCAGGAGGTCTTCTGATTCCTTTGGAAAATGTATAGTGTTTGCAGCTGAATACGAAGAAACGTTTTCATTGTCTGAAGAAATTAGGCTCGAACCAGATCTGGGTCCATTAATGCATAGTTTAAAAAAAAACTTGAGGAATGCGAATTTTTGTAAGTTTTACGAACTTCAACCGGAGTTACTGCAGTTGATTCAGTGTATTTGCAGAAGGCAGCAATCATTAGTTAGTCTGCCCTTTAACAACATTAAATTTTAATGAAAGATCAACTTGTTTGCATATATCAATATGATCGGAAGAAGAAACTTGTATTTCGTGCCCAAAAATAATTTGTAAAATTATAGCAAAGTAATTTCGACTGTTAAATCATCATCTTTGCTAACCTGCAATTAACTAGTATTTGAAAAAAATTAAATGGAAAAATTTGATTCTAATTAGTAACTATGGAAAATTAAATAGTAAGGTTACTTACTCGTCAGGCTTCTTGTCTACAGGTTAGCACTGATAATGACGTAACAGTCGTAGAGGGTTTGCTACGATTCTACGAATAAATTGACGCTTTTAATGAATTTCATAATGAAGAAATAGTTTTTGGAAAGTTCAATTCATGAAAAATTATTCAACAGATGCAAGCCTACTCAATAGCATATTAGCACGTTTTAAAAAATCAGGGTTTCAAGGGTATTGTTCGAAAGTATGTTCATATTATTGATGACAAGTATTCAGAGGCATCCATATTTTTAATAAGAAAATATTCCAGCATTTCTCGGTATTACTATGGTTAGAATTCTCGACATTTCTATTAAACTTCACAGTATTGCTAACTGAAGAGTTCAATTTGTGAAAAACAAAATCTAAATTAGGAAAATCTAAATCAGGGTTTTACACAAAATTCTAAATTAGGGTTTTACACCATACCCAATTTTTAATGTGTGATCCAGCTATCAGTGAAACATTGGAATATTTCTACAGACATTAGTTGCCAATCTACTTTTTTAGTGGATTTTTCAACTTGCATTTTAGAATCGATTTTTCATTTTCAGTTTTTCGGTTTCTATCATATATTTTTCATATAAATTGAAGAAATTCTGCAATAAATTCCTCATTTTCAGTCTTTTTATTTCGTAAGCGGATGGATTCCTCCATATTCCTACATCAGATACATTTTGCATATTATTTTTCACATTATGCTTTTTGGGTTTCTATTTTTTTGTGCTAGTTTTTTCGACAACATTCATCAGAAAATCTCTTTTTATTGATGGATTTTTGGCAAAAATATATTTTTTAGTCGATTCTTCATTCCAAGCTTCAATATTCCATATGCTGATGAGATTATTTCTTTCGAAATTTCCAAACAATGTATACTTTTATAGCCAAAAAAATAGAGCTAGACAGAAGATGGGAAAGCAGTGAGGTGTCCCGAAAATTGAATGAAACGCACCAAAAAAATGCATGTGTGTTCTCACCCTGTTGATTAAAAAATATTTTCAATTTCATTTAGTTTTACCGCTTGAATTAATTCTGCGATTATCATATGTTGAAGGTATTTTTTACGGATTTTTTTTATATGCTTTAAGTTTATCGATTTTCATCAAACGTTAATAGGATATTCACCTTGCGTCAATATATTTTCACTGACTCCTTTGGTGTTTGAGATATTTTAGTGTGTTACTATATCCTATAGTGTGTTTTTGTATATGAGATTATATGTAATGGATTTCTGTCCAGAGATATTTTTCTAATTTATGATGTTTGAGTTTATATAAAGGGATTTGAAATTTTGTACTTCAATGTACGAAGGGTTCATCATTATTTTCTAGTATGTGGAATATGTAACCGATTTTAACTGATTTGGTGTTTTCACAAAACATTTTTCAGTTTTGTTTCATTGATATTTCTTTAAATCAACTGGTAGAATTTCGAATTTCGATGTGTTCAGAGAATATATTCGAATGATTTCTCACAAAGGATTCAAACCGGACTTATTTTTCGAATTATAATTTCCGATAAAACAGTTTTATATTACCGATTTTATGTATGTAGCTGAAATAATTTCAACGATATTTCAAGTGTTTTGATTTTCACAAGCATTTAGTTTTCACTCGAATAGACAGTAATTCAATTCATTTTTCCTAGATATATTTTTAGGTAGATTTCAAAGAATAACAACCTATTGGGGATCTTACTGAAACTTGTGGAGGCCACATTTTTCAACAGAATGGAACGAAATACGACGACGACACAAAAATACTCTTCATCAATACCTCGGCTGGGTTTAAAAATTGGCCGAATCGGTTGGGTAGTTTCAAAATGGCGGCTGTTGATGTTTATTTTTTCTAAATGTATTCCAAAAAGCACGATTGAATCAATTGAAGACTATTTACAAGCATATTTTCGGTTTTAGACTAGGGCCCCCTTCATAGTATAGGCAAAAATGGGATAAAATATCTCACGTAGAGTTGATTCGGTTCACTGGTAACTATGAGAAAAATATATTTTATCGTCATGAAATGACATTTCATATATGCAAATGATGGTTTACAAAAGATTTTCCTGGGAGAATAATTAGATCAGAAAATATTGGTAATAATAAGAGTTAGAGTAGCGTGGAAGTATTTTTTAGATGGAAATGGTTGTTTTTAACTTTCACGCTCATAAGTAATGAAATATTGTATTTTAATGGATATATCTGTGGTTGGGAAAAATTATTGTTGGAAGTATATCGTAGATAGGAATATATCAAAAATCACTGGCCATTGTTGGTATACGTTTGTAAGCTTTATTACTGGAAGATTCCATCTCCTAAAAATGGCCTCACCATGTGTATCAGGAAACCGCATAATGTTTCATATATGGCAAATGGGAAAACAAGACAGTAAGGATATTCATCCATTGATCGGAGAAACCAGTTCAGTTCGAAGTCTTAGATGACATACACACCTCTCTAATGACATTCATTTTCAGTTATATAGGCCTTGCCAGCCTGATTTTGAGTTACTTAAAATTCCTTATCATTGAAGTAAGTCAGTAAATTGATTTAATTTCATTACTATTCAAATGCTAAGAATTCTCGTATGGATATGTTTTCTGTTATTTTATTAGTTATATTAGAGTCCAAGCCACAGATAATTCATTCATCTGAGCTAAATAAAGTTGATATCTGTTTCAGTGCTCGAAAAGTTTTTTTTTAATTCAGAATGAATGAGAGAGAATATTAAAAGAAAAGGAAATTTGGAACCAATTCAGTATAAAAGTTACAGGACTCAAAGATTCAATAATTCTTTAGAAATTGAAAATCTGAAAGTTTAAAATCAGTGATAGTGCCAAGTATGCAGAGTTCTTCCAGTCTAGCGATGGGCCATGGTTCTCAAAGTTAGAATTTTTGGCAAGGAAATTATTCTGGTGATTCTTGAACAAATCTTATGTCGAATTTTTCAAATCCACGCCAACACAACAAAAAAAATTATATGAACTATATTTCATTTTCTAAGTAGGTAATTAATCAATTAAGAGACCAGTGGTACAGAAACATATCTTTTATCACAGCATCATGAAGTGTCGACCAGGTCTACTCAAAATTGTATTAGATAAGTTGCATTGGAAACCAATATTCAACTAGATGTTATACACAGATTAATTATATAATTTTGTTCTGTATTAGTATGATTGTGTCACAAATTATTGGTTTCATCTAGTCCGACACTGGTGAAAGACTTGTTATATTCATAAACTCCAGGATATACCAGTTTAATGTGGAATGAAGTAGAAGGAAATGGAAGTCAGCAGTCGACTCACTATCTTTGCTATCAGAACCACAGTGGATCAGACAACGGTGTCATGTCTTGAGAAAAGTTATTCTGACATCACGTCCCATGTCTAGCCCAAACTTGAGCCATCCTTCAACCAGTTCTGCACACCGGATACGTTTTACCTATGGGAGTTTATACCTTATGATGATGTTCATAGAGGCCATTGCCTACTCCTTTCTGTCATGTTCATGATGTTCCGGTATCTAGAGATATCCTGCTGTGCCTGTCACTATCTCACCTCATCACACCGTAATACAACTAAATGTTATGCGGGATATGCAATAAGTATTTATTTAAGATCATTTCTGGCATTGTGAAATGAATGAATATTTCAAATGTTCCTATGGGAATTTTTTTTTATAAATAGTTTTCAGGTTCTCTTAAGTATTGGGAATGTTATTATACATACATTTTAGTTGGTGCAAATTAGGGTCTCATCATCTGATTAAACCATGGAAGGATATCTTATTATATTTTATTTTTATTTATATATTTTATTTTATTCATTATGTAATATACTGAATTATTATTCCAATGATCGATTACAAACATAAATAATTAATTGCCTTATATTGTAGACATCGTCCTAATTCATAGTTATAAACTATACTAACAATTAACTGGATTTATAAATGTATTTTGCTACTTGTATTATTTATACAACCTATGATAGTGAGAAAATAGTTGTGTTTTGTACCCACCAAGCATTCAATTGAAAATATATCATATTTAATTTTATTTAATACTAGCTTATGGCCGCGGCTTTGCCCGCGTGAATTTCAGGAGGATCATATTTTTATATGCTTTTTTGGTTTGGTACAAAATACCATTTTGATAAATATGTTAACATTTCTCGTTCCCTTACGTGAGATAAATTAGTAGTGCGGATATAATTTCAAACAAATCTTTCCTCAATTTTATTATTCCATATAGTTAATTTTATGTGATGTATAGATTGAAAGGGCCAAATTTCGACTTCCAATTTACTGGTGAATCAGACAAAAATATGTTGAAATTCCCTTCACTAAATTCAGCGCCAACCTAGGTAAAATAAGGTCAATTTTGCCAAGCATAATTTAGGTTGTGATAATGTAAACTTTATGTACTGTCTCACAAATATCTTTAGGTTCAAATTGAAACACTGAAGAAAACAAAATACTGCATGATGAAAAAAATTAATAGTTTCAAATTTGAAAATTATTCTAATATTTCGGAAGTAATTTTAACCTCTTACGATTGGAATTTTGGAAAAAAAATTATTACGTCCTTGGGATGATACTGTCTTGTAAAATTTCATTTTTCTATTACTGATACTCTTCTAGATATAACCTTTTATAATAGGGGTAGATTTTAACACCTGAGGTGCAAAGTCCAGACATAAAAACTAGTTTTGATCTTTGAAAAAAATTTAATGAAAAAAGAGATTCAGAGAAATATTATTTCAAAATTATCAGGGATAGTTTTAACCCCTCAAGATTCTAATTTTGTTAAATCCTCTTTTGGTATGCACTAAATTAACCTATTAGCGACAATCTTTGTGATATAGGGGTACCCCTATATGACAAAGATTGTGTGGCATATGCCTGCGAATATGTACGCGTGGTTTTCTGAAAGATTCCACTTTTTTATAACACATTTTGATACGATTCCATTAATTGGCGAAATACTTGTAAAAATCAATTTCAATAAATGACGCCATGTCAACACTACTCGTTTCTTAGCGTGAGTCAATTGATAAAAAGACATATTAATTAGGGTAAATGGAATTTCAATCAGAATCTCTCATTTCTTCTTTCAACTACCGATTGTTTATTCGTCATAGTTAATTTTCGGTGATGAATCGGTTGAAACGACCATTATTGAGACAATTTGACCTATCAGGCTGAATGTCTTGACATTCCAATTTCCGAATCCTAAATAACTTTTTTCCAATATTGGTTTTCTGGCGTGAATATGACATAAAATTCAACTAAGCTCAATTCAGGGCCGACCTATTCGAAGGTCAAAATGACGTCAGTGTAGCCAATCAAAACGTTTGTTGAGATAATGTATTCTTAATGTATCACTAAACGTATTCTAGTTTCTAGTTAAAACGTCGCGAAAAAACAGTACATTAAAAAATTTATTATTTAAGAGATAAAAATTATTCATATATTCAGAGAGAAGTTTTCACCGTTTGTGATTCGAATTTTGGAAAATCCTTTCTTAGTACGTACCTATACCTGGAATGCAAACAATGTTATTCTTCTAATACTTATAGCCTTTCAGATAAAACTTGTTTCATGATACTTTTTTCTGCCGAATTTCAGAAATGAAAAAATTTCTGCTTGGGCAAAATATAACATGAAATTGAAATTTTCTGCTGTTTTTTTTTTCATCAACAACTACTATTCTCACACATTGGGATCCAATCACGTTTGCTGTTATCCGTTATCACGTTATCCTGAACTCGCTGTATCCCGATATCCAGTTTTCCGATATCCTGTTATGCAGTTATCCCGTTATCCCGTCAAACTATTAGTTTATTATGAGGTTATCCTGTCAACCGTTATCTTGTTATATATACCGTTTTTCCGATATCCCATTATCCCGTTATCCCGTTCTCTTGTTATCCAGTTACTCCGTTATACAAAGGGAAAATGTACTCAAACTGGGAGCTCAACCTATATTGCTAGCACCTGGTTGTGAAAAAATTTAGTTTCATTATTGTATCAGAATCGGTTAAGTAGTGAATTTTATAATAGTATATATATATATATATATATATATATATATATATACTTATATATATTGTTATGTTAGGAAATGTTGTGAAATAACTAAACTTATAATTATCATTATTATTATTAGGAATTTTTGTTATTGTCGATAATGCTATGTTGTTTTGCAATTTTCTTTACCCTTTTTACTACTTGTACTATGATCTAGTCGATGCATATGTATCAAGAGGGCAGTCCTGAAGTAGTCCTATTATCAAAAGTATGTGACCAATGAAATATCTAATGAAAATCCACAATTAAATTATGTCAAAATTCAAATTTACAGAAAACATTGAATTTAAAGTAAGATCAACTGATATATAAATTTTGAACATCCTGTATGACAATTCACATCAACAGGAAACCCATCAATGAATGGGATATCGAGAAAGTTTGTGTGGGAGAAGTGATGATATATAAAAGATGTATTAGCAGAAACTGTAAAAATATAATTTTATACGAATTTGTAAATAGTATGTAAAATTTTGAATTAGATTTCGTTCATAAAATAATTAGTAGTGATTAGAATAACAAATAACTAGGTAGGAAGTGACACTAAATTCAAAAATCCGTGATAAAATAAAAAATGTGTGTGTTACCATGGGAGGAGATAACGAGTTTGTAGCAGATTGAAAAAAGTTACAAAAAAGGAAGCCACGTATGAAATTTTTAAAGAGATATTAATAGACAATTCAAGAAAAAACTGACAGTTTCTGAAAGGCACAACTGGGAGAAATAAGTTACCAAAAATTTCCACTTACCTGGGATAGAAGAGAAATCCATGTAAAAACGTATGTAAGCTGTCATTACAATTCCAAAAGTACGTCCACGGGCTGGATACATCACAGGAAAAGGAGCAACAAGGTATTCTAATCACCAAACTCACCAAAGTGCAACTTTTCGTATATATATATATATATATCTAATAACTTTGAGTGCCGATCCACTGTTTACACTGTTTTTTGGCTGAACATTCATCAAAATTCCATGCTAAAGGACTGACCATAATTTTAAATATTCTTCCAATTAATAATCATCACTTATATTCATATTGCACTATTTCATATTATTGTTTCTTTTTAGTAAAAGGTATTTATCGCAAGGGTAGTTTTAAGGTTTTAATCTGAATAAAAACAACCAGTTGTTCATTTTCTGCAATCTATGTTTTATCTTACCACACTTTTCTCCCCACTGAACAGCATTTCATATCGAATCGTTAGTACCAAGTCGGCAATACAGATCACAGAACCGACTTCTGAGAAGGAGCTCACTCATGTTCATAGGCGTACCTCACTGAGCTGGGATAAGGTAAAAAGAGAATGGTAAGATAACATAGCCGGAGTTTTCATTTCTTGTGACAGGGATTCAAAAATTAAAATCTGTGAAATAAATTCACAAAAAAAATATAAATTTAAAATCAATAACCAACCAATCATAACAATATATATATATATATATATATATATATATATATATATATATATATATATATACGTGTGTGTGTGGTGTTATTGTTATATATATGGTTCCAGCCATCGTAGCGAGATGATATATCAATCAGTTTTTGAGTCCAATAAGCTTAAATGGATCATCAAAATCGGTCCAGTTGTTTTTTTTGCTCAATGATAATTTTATAATAGTATAATATAAATATATATATAAATATATATATATATATATATATATATATTTATTTATTTATTCATCGAATATACATCCAGCAGGCCGAAGCCCAATTATAGGAGTACATAATATAGATAACAACATGTGTGGTTGAAAAGTTACAAGTACCTAATGATACATTCACTCATAAGGTTAGTAGTAGTTGGAGTACAATATCTGGTTCAGAGGATTATAAATAATACTGATACGTTCATAGGTCAGTCCGACTAATGGCACGTTCATAGGTTAGTCAGAAATTAAATTGGAAACGGTTTGTCTGAATTGATTCTGAGTGAAGAAGAAAATGTCGACTGTCGCAAGTTCATTACAATTCCTGCACATTGAGTGTATTGGAGAATGAAATTTTTGTTGTGTATTTGGAACATTGAGATGCAAGATATTTTGATACCGGGAGGCTAGTCGAGGTATGTCGAAATCGATGGGTGGAAGTAGTGTCGAAGAATCCAAGGAATTGTATATAAGCTTGTGTATGAATATTAGATCCCCAATATCTCTTCTCTTTTTCAGTGATTGGAACTTAAATTTGTTCAGAAGGAGTTCATAACTATAGTTTCTTTCAAGGTAGCGTCTGTATTTTTTGTAGAATAGGTATTTTAGGAACTTCCCTTGTACCGTCTCAATTGCTGAGATTGTTTGCTGGTGATATGGATTCCAAATTTGACTGCAGTATTCCAGTTTACTTCTGACCAACGCATTATACAACAGATAAAGTGCATCCAGAGAGTTGACTTCGCTACACATTCGACTAGATATACTTGAACTGAGAGTTCACCTTATTATGGTTGTACTTGGTTGTACTTGGTTGTAAAAAAATGTGGTTTTATTGTTATATCTTCGGTTCCCATTATTGTGGCAAAATAGAATATATAACAGTTTTTACGTCTAATCATAAGCTTTCAAACAAACAACAATTAATCGAAATGGATCCTGTGGTTTTGGCGTGATGCTCGAACAAACAAACAAACAGACAATTACAATTTATAATAGTATAGATTTGGCATATTCTATAGACTGGTAAATTCATAGCCATATTGGTTCTGGGTCTCGGCATCTTGATAATAAATCCCCAATATACACCAGTAGAATTTCCTAAGACGAATGATATTTTATGATAACATTATCCGAATCGCAATAAAAACAGAATTCGTTATTTCAATTTTGGTTATGAAAAATTATAATTCCTCTTAAGAACCGTTTCCGATTACCTACCACTTTGAGTTTTCTGTTTTACTGTGCTTCGGAAATAGTATTTATTCCTTTGACTATAAATGAATGGACTCGTATTGAAAAAAAATATAATATCATCGGATTCCATTACTTTTCGCAATTCTACTCGAATAAATCAGATAGCGAAGCCAGTCGGAAAGGTAGATTTTGCAATTGATTTATTCACCGATTCTGAAATTGTCATAAATCGAGTTGAAAAACCACGGGACATATTCGAAAGCACAAACAGCAGAACTACTTTTGTCTAATTGCTAAATTCTACGATCAAAAGTTGTTGAATCTCCCAAAAACTTCCCAATATTTTTATGTAATCCAACTCAAATCGCAAGAAAAAATTTGAGATATGTCAAAATCCGATGGCACGTTCAATCGAGAAGATTATTATATTGGGGAGTTCGCTCTGAGTCGACATTGTTCATTTTTTTCGAATCAGGTCTGCTGTAAGATTCAATTGTAGAAAGACAAAACTGGTTAATTATGTGTGTCAAGATAAAATGAACTCTTGTTAAATGGCATCTAATCAACACGAACGAAAGAACCTCTCATGGAAGGAGTATACAGGGCAAACAAAATCAATAATTAATTGAAAAACATCAATGGTAATTTGTAGTGAATTTCTGTTTATGCAGTTATACACATTAAGAAAAACGCTTTTTTTCTCTAATGTGTATACCTGCATAAACAGAAATTCACTACAAATTACCATTGATGTTTTTCAATTAATTCATGATTTTTTGTGTGAACGACATCTGTTAATATCAATAAAAAAATGAAAGATTGGGATATTTTCAAACTTTTAATCATTTTGAAACTACTTGACCGATTTGGCCCATTTTTGAATTCACCCGAAAAAAAAATTAAAGAGTATTTTGTGCCGTCATTTGTAGTTAGGTTAGGTTCTTTATAATCTAAATGACCCAAAATAGATCTAGCCCAAGACGCAGCATTTTGCGATAAACATAGACACACAAAGGCTATTAACGTTTGTTATAAACCTGTTTATTATTGTCATCGTTATGAAAAAAATCGTGTCTGTAAATGGCAAATTTAAATTATATGCAGGTATAATTTGAAATATCATACAATCAGGCAGCCGGAGTGGAATGAACAACAAGCTAGAAATCAGCCAAAATTGGATTGTAATAATACCATTGAAACCTATTCCACTGATGAATTTTATAAAAAAAAAAAAATATCGGACCCTCGACAAATTTTTTCCCATAGCATTACAATTTGTATGTTCAGAAACTATATAGTTGTTGAAGAAAATATGCCTATTACATACGGAACAAAACCAAACGGCGACTCTTAATGTAGAAAAGGCATAAGAGAAATAATATTAGTTGTGTTATTTACAATGAACTCCGTCAAAGTATCAGAGTGAATGCCTCTGCCGAAATAAAATTGAAATATTTCATATTGTAGTTCATTTATATTTATTTATTTGTTTATTTCACTTATTTAGTTATTTCTAATAATAATAATAAAGCGGCTTTTTTCATCACTTCAACATCTTTACATAGAAATTCATAGCACTATAAATACGAAAGAGAAAAGACAAAATGATGAAAAGTCGAATCAGCTATAGCTGTTTTTCAACTTGACCATAAAAAGAAAACTTAATATAGAGATATTTATTAATTACATACACACATGAGAAAATATATTTTATATAAGAGAAATGGAAAATATATTTATAAATTTGCTTTAAATATTGATTTAATGTGGGAAACTTTTGAACAATATCATTATCATTATCATGCCATACCTGGATATGTAGTCAAGGATTGAAAATCTGTAATAATCCTTCGTTTCTCTAATAAAAGAATGCCACATGTTATTCTTGCTGACGTCATGTCTTCTATGTTATAAACTCCATTCAATTACCAGTTCAAAAATCTGTCTGACAGGTTTCTCGAACCTCTGTGGGGCAAATTGAAAAAAAATCAAAAGAGAATCATTTTCAGCCATAAAAATCTAAATTTGTTCAATTACTGTGGGTTAGGAGTTTTCCTAAAAATGTGCTAATTTCATGATGAAGCCACTTTTACTTCCAATGGTATCGTCAGTTCTCAGAATTGTAGAGGGGGTACAGGCTATAATCGTTACTTCATTATTGAAGTCAAGAGTCAATAGAGTTTCAAAATAGATTCACGAGGTGCCATTTTGAATTGGAGAATTGCAAGTCCCTCCTTTTTTATAGAAAAGGAATTCAAACATTTTATAAACTGGGATATCTTTATTTTTGGGCAAGCTATATTCACAACGGGAGTGGTTGCACAATGAGTTTCATGAGATATGGAAAAAATGCCATTCTTGAAAACCTTGGCCTTACGTCAAGGTATAGAAAATATTTTATGGACACCTTTCGGTAGTGTGGAAGTGGTGGAGACTGTGCTCCTGCACCTCAAATCTCCCCACAAAAAACTCCACCCCGCATGCACGTCTATCCGTGGCCGTAGCCTCCAATGGCACTTCAGCCTCCAAAGGGCCATTGTATCTCACCTCATAAGAATACACGCCCGGGAGATCTCAGTTGATCTGCTACACGAAAGCTCTCTTATTGTCCCTCATAGACCTTTTGTTTCACCATATTGTATCGATAGTTCCTGATTAAGGGCCACTCCGAAGTTTCCCATAGCAACTGCCGTGGCTACCTCACAGTGCTGAAGGTTCATTCAGATGATCTTGATTGTTTGATCAGTACCCTGAAGAGTTCCCTTTCGATCCTGTATTACGCTTGGGATTGCATCCTCTCCAGTGCCCTGAAAAGGTTGCATCATCAACTGAGAAGGCCAAGAGTTGTCCTCATTTACCTTCGGTATTTCGGTTCAAGGCCGTACCCAGAGGAAAATTTCGGGGGGGGGGGTTAGTTCTCAAGTGAATAATGCAATGTACATTTTACCAAATTTTATTACACATCATTAAACAGACAGATAGAATCGGATTGTACAGTGTGGGAAGTACCACTTCATGGTCGCAGAATCTGTTTCTCAGTTGACTTAGTCATCTGAGGTCGGAACAGCAATTTTTATCTGGAAATACTTCTCAGAATCATTAGTTGGATTATCACGGATAGTTTATATTTAGAAAAATTAAGGGTATTTAAACAAAATTTAAAAATGTTAGTTAATGTATGGGATGTACATAAAACTCCCAGATTTTCACCTTATTCCAGATATATTTTACAGATTTCGGGGTGAGGTTGAACCCCCCCCGGGTACGGCGATGTTTCGGCTTAGTGATCATTTGTATCCACGAGTAAGGGTGAAGGTGTCGGTTCAGCACCGTGGTGCCCCCTGCACAGGCCTAAGACTGATTACTCCGAGATTTTGCCCTGTTGCGGCACCGTTTCTTTTGAGACCCCGGTGCCATACATCCGTAGCCACGGCGCTCACGGCTTGGGTTTCGATCTCTTTGCCAGAGCCTTGTAAGTCGAGTCACGGCCACCCATATGCAACAGGAATGTTCAAAAATCATCCCATTCGCTGCGCGACCGCGGTCCGTTCACCCCAAACCACGTTGAAGGTAAGGTTGGACTTTATGGGGCGAAGGTGAGGTTGGTTTTCAATGAACTACGTCAGACCTTACGTCATATATTTTATTTTATAAGGTACTTGAAAAGCAATAGGCAATGCCCAATTCGTGATGTAGAAGATGCAAAAGGGTAAGGGTGTAGCCCAAATCAATAGTACTATATTGTGGAATGCCGCAAAATATTTTACAGGCCCATTTCATTCATTGTGTAGAAAAAATGTTTGACTGGGAGTTATAAGTTTGTATGAATTCCACTGATGGTCCGAAAATACAGATAGCGATACGGCCAAGCCGTATTTTCGATTGACTTATAAATAGGAGCTCTGATATTCAACTTGTATGTTTGTTTGTATTGTTACAAAACTGAGGTCCATGACTTCATTAAAATACTCGAATAAATTCATGTTAGTTCACTACACTCCGAAAATACAACAAAATAATACACTCTGACGATATAATACTCCATCGCACTGTACCAAATCAAAATTTATTTGAACAATTAAGAAGCTGAACTGAACTCAGATGATCATAATCAAAGAATAAGTCTAGAATTCCCGAGAATGTTGTTTTCTGAATGATCTGGAGTTCCTGGAACTCGCAACGGTTTGGTTGGAGGATCCAGATCAACAGTTGCTTTCGATGAAAACATGGACGTATAGTTATTCTAATCCCAATTCGAACGGCAATAAAAATAAGAGCACTACGAGGAGTGTTCATATGCACTGCCCGGCAAATGGAAAATTTATATACTACCAGTGTTTTTACTTTCAAAGCGTTGCTGGTAGAATCAGAAAAAAGGTAAGTGATTTGCGCCTAGTTGCCCAGATTTGTAGTAAAGGTGCTATCAAATATATTTGAGGAATAATGGCTCAGCTAGCTGGACTGGAGATCTGTTATCTGAAGCCGCATGATTTACCCAGTTCACAATATTCCTTAATCAGTGCCGTGTGTTGGTGAGGTTAGGAATTATCCATTGAAAATAATTTTATCAATATGGCTTTCTGGAGACCTTCCGAAACAAATAATGAAATTCAGTCGAGATAACATTGTCTACTTTCACATGGGTTGATCAATTGCTATGATTGTAAGAATAAGTAACTGAAAAAATACCACTGGAAAATATTATACCGACGCATATGTCAAGGCGGCAATTGGAAAGAGAAGTCTTTCACGAAACTTTTTATGTTGGTCCAATTGGGATTAGAAATACTATGAAGTTCTTACTCTCGTAACACTGACACCCCTACAATTTTGATCGTCCCGACAGACGAATACTTTGTGGTTACCTGAACAATAATTATGTAGACAAACGTAAAAAAATTAACAAACATATTTGAGGCGTTCAACTTAGGTAGTAATGAACCGACAGATAAAAATGGACATACAAGTTCGATATGTATTGATTATATGGTGAAGAATATTCCGATACAACTATTTGATCATAATTAAGTTCCTATACACTAAGCATCAAAACTATGATCCAATAAATTATGTTGTATCCACAAGATATAATCGAATTCAGGAACCGTCTTTCTATATTAAACTGGGTAGAATTTCAACTACTAGACATTGGTTCACCATAATAGGGCTTTAATCTTTCGAGGTGCACAACCTCCATCCTAGTCCTGGGACTGCGCTGGATTCTGTGAACCACGTCGACGATCCTCTTCTTCACCTCGTACGGTCCTTCCCAAAACTGTATTAGTTTGGGAGATATACCTTTCTTCCGCAATGGTTCATACAACCAAATCTGATCACCTTCTTCGAATCCTCCAGAATAAGCTTTCAAATCATATCGAGCTTACATCCTGTCACTTACCAATTGGGTGCTTGGTGATCCGAACACATGGCAATCTGAGTTAGTATTTTCGCTGATGGGCGGATTATTAGTTATTCTTCCAACTCTGTTGACTTGCATGACCCTAGGAGCTCTCACTAGCCCGCATACTGTTCAATTTATTTGCCAATAAAGTTTCCTGATATATGCTCGACGGTGAGTAGAAACGTGGGGGTGTCCTCCAAACTGATGATGAACGTGCTGACAACCTCACCCTGCAATCTCTCTGGAAATGTCCGCTCCAACAGTTTTCTGTTAACTGACCTAACCTGGCGATCAGTTCCTCCTAGGTGAGTAGGAACGAGGGGGTTTCCTACAAGGTGATGAGCAATCTCCTTGGGAATTTCCGTTCCCACCATCCCTGAAGCCGTTTCCTCTTGACTTGCTCTGTTATTCCTAGATTCTAGTTCTTGTAATATTCTGAACAACTGTGATACGAAATTCAGCTTCACTACATTTTTCGAAGTATGTTGATCTCTGGGCCCAATCTATCAATAAATACTTGCACCGCCAACTTTTCTCTGAAATTATTATATTAAACTGAATAAGTCTCTGTACGCCTGCTTCAAACTCCTGCAGACCTCCACCACATTTCTGCACTGGTGTTTCAATTGTGCCCGGTACAGCTGTTCTCTATGTACCCCAATTCCAGAGCAGCAATCAGGTCTCCATACTTGCGATGCTGGTCTTCCGGGATGGTATGTAACATTACCAAAGCAGGTCCCCTCAAAGCCACTTTGAATGCATTAGCCTTCTCTTCAACAGACCACACATTAGCTGGTGCTGCAGCTCCAAACTGCTCACGATATAAGGACTATACCGACTACCTACCAGAAGTGTACTTTTACGGAATTGTGCGATCTGGCAACTCTGTGGCGATGGTCTTGGATTTTCAGTGAATTAATTTCCTTTTCTCGTTCTTCTCGCACTTCTTTTTTTTACCTCGTTCGGTTTGGTTGGAGAATCCAAGTCAACGGTCGCATCTGATATAAACAACACAGGGGCGTACTGTACTTATTTTTGATACAGTTCATATAGTGATATTAGCCCATTTTAGTGCGTTTGTATTGACATAGTGAGTCAGTAGTATGTATGACTGCGATTATCATTCAAAAGATCCGAATGCCACTTTCTGTACGGCGATTCTGAAGAGCCATAAAATATTTTGTAATATTACATAAACACGATGAGGAACTTAATTCTATCATAACAAAAACAAATGAAATAACAATACATTAAAAAAAATAAAAGCCCACTTTGAAATCGCTGAAAAAGCTTAAAATATATTTTGAAGTAGCGACATAACCTAGCTGTATATTTAGGTATTGGATAAAATTGGAATTATGAAATTAATAACGTTTGAATGATGTATTTTGGGAAATAAGTATGAGAATTTTGCTTTAAATATTTTGGTTTTTCTCTACCCATGGAAGTAAAATATATTAGGAACAATTACTTGATTTGTCCCGATACGTTACTGCGTTTAAGATATTCTGGATTCAAAACTAAACTAGGAAAATTTCAAATTCGTCAGTAACGTACCGTTTGAAAATGATTTGCCTAAAATATTTCACAACAAAAGTTTTATTGGAAATTGGCACTACAAAATATACTTCCTTTGATAACGTTTCGGAGCAAATATTCAATAGTTTTAACACTTGGATGAAGTTATTTTCAAGCAATGGCGAGTCCTATTATTTTTTCAATGATGCTATAAGTGATTGTTTTTTCTCGTATATTGTTCAAAATTGGTGTATGGAATTGCATTCTGAACAATTTTTCTCTATAAATATTTTCGATAACAATTTGACTCAGTTGTCTGCAGTTTTTTCATTACCGCCAACCGATGATAACATGGTATATGTCATAAAGTTGGAAAAAACATATGTAGCCAATTGCATGACGGATTCTGTATATGCGTTTTGAATTAGACACGAACTATTAGTGTTGTTATCAATCTCCCATGTAATTACTCTCAGTTCTCAGTTTTGGAAACGGGGAAAAACATTTATTTGCGTTATGTGGATATCACCGTACTCCAGTACAACACTGACATAACAGTATATAAATACTCTGATCCATACAAGATTAGGCACACATTCTTGAAGCAGTTTTAGCAGATCAACAAGTTCAAAATGAAAGGTGCAGTATTTATTATCGTATTGTGTTTGCTCGTTGGTGTCGTTTGGGAGCTAGCTGAAGGTGAGACAAATTATTTTTGTAAAAAAAAATTTTGTATGTATATTATGATAATGAGAGTAATTGGTTTGGGAACCTCAAAGTATCTACGTAAGGTAACGTTTAAGGAACAACGACGAGACACGTTGAATTTTAAATTCAGTTTTGCTTTTATTTCAGATCACTATGGCTGTGATCACATCATGATGACACGGCAAGATGAAATTCCAAAAATTAGTCATTTGAATCAAAAATAGCTCAAATTGAGATCCCCACGACAATGAGCCAACTTCTCATAAAAAAAAATCCTTGACTTGGAAGAGTGCAATGTAATCTGCCTCGGTGCCCACAAAGCAATTAATTTTTATTTTCTGAATCCAAAGCCCCCATAGGATTTTCGACTGAATAAGTCTCCTCCTCAGTCAGCATCTACGAATCATTCGATTGAACTTGTTATTGTTAAACTGCCCGAAGGCACCTACTTCGAAGACGATGTCGGCACAGGCTGATGTAATGTCTTAAAGGTATGGTTTTCATTTCTACCATATCTTCATTTGAGCTGATCTCGATAGATATGGAAATTTTTTCTATAACTTCATAGAGTGTGATATTCCATTCAGATGCTAGTTCTTCAACTGTACGTATGGAATATATGGCCTAGTGACTGGGAAGTTTCACGGTAATCTACTCCTGGTTGTTGATTATACCCTTTGGCTACAAAATGATTTTCCAGTCGTTCAACTTCTCCGTTACTTTTATGTTTTATTTCTAGCCTCCATCTACTCCCTATGTATTTTCTGCCTCGTGGGTAATCGATTAGTGTCCATGTAGGGGAGGGGGAGGCATAACGGGGACGCGAGGCACGACGGGGCCACCCACACATACAAGTAACTACGCACACTAGCCGTGTTTTGTTTTCGCCAATAAGAGGACATTTCGCATCGGCCTTCAGTGCGGCAGTGACCAGCGATCAGATTGCACGCGTTAATTTTTGACGACCAATTCTTTTTTCCGGCGACATTTCATCTAATTTTGAGTGGTTACCAAAACGCGTCTAAAAAGGTAAGTGTTTAGATTACTACTATAGTTTTTTTTTACTACTGACATCAACTATTGATATGTTTTGAGCAAAATCACTCTGACCTTGAATTCATTTTTTGTTCGTTATTTAAAATTATGTTAGACATGGGGGCATAACGGGGACATGGCTATGGGTACAATGGAGTACCCCGTTGTGGGGAAAAACGCGAACAACTCAAACGGACGAAGGAGTGTTCAAATCCGAATGATCCCCGGTTGAAAAAAAACAGAAAAAAACAGAAGACTCAAAAAGCTCGCTCTGATGGAGAAAATGTTAAGGAGGATGTCTTATGCATCTATTGTGTTGACTCTAACCACACTTATTTGAAGTCTTCGGAGCGTTGGGTGGCCTGCCAGCTATGTGGACAGTGGGCCCATACAGCCTGTGCAGGAGTTGATGACGCAGATTCAGAAGAAATCCACATTTGCTTATTCTGTGACAAATAAAATAGTGTACCCCGTACTGCCCCGCACTGGGTACCCCATACTGCCCCCACCCCGGGGTGCGATGGAGTTTTCATGAAGGTTTTGTGAAATTAAAATTAAAAATATGATTTGATTTCTTACCTCACCAAATTCGGTGCCAAATGATGAATTAATAAGTAACCAAAGAGTTGTCATTAGTGTTCATTGAAAAATATCCCATGTTTATTTTTTTATTGTCTATTTCCGTTAACGTCCCCGTTATGCTCCCCCTCCCCCATTGTTTTTCACAAATAAGTCGAGTTCTTGTTTCATGGCTTTTTACCATTATTTTCCGGACGGTAAACTCATTGCTTCTCCTACGGCTTGATTGTCATTTCATCAATGCCAAACTGAGCTGTCTAATATTATATATACAGTTTTCTGGGACTTCCTTTGGAACCGTTTCTGAGTAATGACGGTGTCCTTCGCACTCTTTTGATATCTGGATATTCTCTCTTCGAACTCATTCGATCAAGTTTTCTGTGTCAAGTGCGAAATTGTCTCAGTAATATTGCAGGAAAAACCATAAAGTCAATTATAAATAATTCTGAACATAATAGAGACAGAGCCAGAAAAATTAAACTCGAAATATTTTTCCAGATATTAGTAAATTTTTCAAAAAATAATAGATTGAGACTTAAATCTGAAAGCTCATGTCGTTTATTAATGAATGTTAAATGACAAGTTGCTGAAGTGATGTTGTCATATTTGTAATAGTTCATAGGATATTCAAACATTAAAGCTAAAAAAAATGTTCCTCAAATTATTTTTCATAAACAATTGCAATCAATTAAATAAATAATCTGGTAACAACTTGGGTTTTGAGCTGAAATTGTTCTTTGTTTAATAGAGAACAAATAAGTCCCAGTGTTCTGATCGTATCTCCATTAGTTTATAAATTATAATAATTTAAAAGATGATAAACCAGGTGAGAATGATGGAGTTATGGAGAACGGTAATAATAAAATTCGATAAAAAATATAAAAAAAAAATCTTAAAAACAACTCATAGTTGTTTTTGTTCCATTAATTAGAATAAGAAAAAAATTATGAGGTGAAAATTTATTTGTTCGTAACAAATCATTTATCAAATAAACAATTAAAAATCAAATTAAACCAAAGTTTTCTTTTAAATATCAAAAAGCAAGATGAATTATGATTTAAAAACAAATGGTTCCTTAATATTAACAATAAGTGGTAGAAAAAAATTGTTGATTAACAAATACGTTCTCAAGCAATAGGTAAACGTTTTTTCTTAAAAAATGTTTTTTTTTAAAATGGAAGAAAAAATTTCGAACGATTTTTTTTCAATGTTTAATTAAACACGGAGTCACTAGATGCCGAAATGCCGAAAAAACGGATCATTAAATTTTTTTTTTTAAGTATTTATTAAGTTTGTTGAAGAATTGTTTATAAAAAATAGTTTTTTTTACAATTTTTTCAATGGGCATCTATTCTGAAGCCTTTCAGAATAGCTCCAAGGAAAGACAAAAATCTCAGATTTATAGTTCAACAATTATCACACTTTCAATGTTCATGTTCAATCAGCAAAAAACTGTTGATAAACTATTGCATAAATAATTGAAAAATCGCGATAAAAAATTTTTGCCGTCTGATTAATGTTCATTCATCTATCCAGTGAGTGCCTGAATTTTTTAATTTCCTAATTTTCACATTTAATATGTTTAAATATTTTTTGTTGTTAAAGTGTCCGAAGTGGGCGTGGCTTGCGCAAGCCAGAGTACCCGTTTTCGGCCGTATTTTCACCCCTCTGGGAAAATTATAAATATTGGTCCTACAGTTCCGAGAGTTGTTTATAACAATTTTTGCGAGCGAAACTTTATATTTTCCATAAATCATCTACAAACTATTCCAAATCGACTGACACCTTGTTCATATTTTTCCGAGACTGCTGAAAAAAGTTGACCGAAAAAGCGCTTGTTGACTAGACTATAAAGGCATCACTAGCCCCGATGTAGGCGGCCTCCTTGAACTTTCTCTCTGAGTAGAACGCTTGCATTGTCCCATATATTCATAGATGCTCAGTGGAGACGTGGTCAGCAATTCCCGATTTTGACGTCTCCTCGCGATGAGTTCATTTCTTGTGTTCAGCCAATCTAAAGGAGTACGATCTCTCCCGTGTAAGAATCTCCATAATCACATGGCATTTCATTAATGCAGTTCTTGCTGATTTCGATTCTGTTGACAGGTTTGGTCTTGGTGAGAAAACTTCGTAAAGTACTGCCAGATTGGAAGCAGCTCTTGATGCTGAACTTATTTCCAATCCATCTCCATTTTCTCGGCGATACCTCTGATGTACGCGAAGTAGATCGTTGTGCTTCGTTGTTGTTCTTTGGATGTCTTTGTTCTCTCTAGTTGTTCAATACTTTTCCCAGGCATTTCTCGGGGTAACCATTTCGATGTAGTTTTTCTTTCTTTCTGAAGACGTTTATATCCGTGATTCCGTATAATGAAAGTGTCATCCACGTACTTTGATTTGTATTCTAAATCCCGTATAGCCAATTCTTCGAACCAATCCATGTATACGTTGGTGATCATTGGGGCAAGAGAAGACCCCATCGGAAGTCCGTCGTCTTGGGAGAAAAAAACAGTGTTTTTTTCCAAGTATGAGTTATATAGGCAGTACAGCAATAATTCTAATATTGCTTCAGTTTGGTGAAAATAGCAAGGTTTTCTAGAAATGGTTTGAATATATCTGATGAATTGGAAATATATATATATATATATATATATATATATATATATATATATACATATATATATATATTATATATATAACTAATATATATATATGTATATATATATATATATATGTATATATATAACATATATATATATATATATAATATGTATATATTATATATATACATATATATATAATAATATAACATATATATATGTATATATAAATATATATATATTATATATATATATATATACTATATATATATATATATGTATATATATATATATATATATATATATATATATATATATATATATATATATATATATATATATGTATATATATATATATATATATATATATATAAATATTTTTTTTTTGCATCCACATGGTAATTATAGTCAGAGGTATAGGTGAAGTGTAAAGCAGAAACATACATATGCAACTGCGTTCTCCAAAGGCTTAAATACTATTCCATAATGTGTATTATACAATTTTATTGCGAAATCTTTCAAATCATTAGTTTCCACAAACTCCATAAATCCTGCCACATCTGGTTTATTTCTTTCTCCTGCCTTCCCATTCAAATGTATCTGCAAATATAATTTCTAGATTGTTCATTTTATATGTCTCAACAATATTCGTTTATTTCATAGATATTGCCAAAGTTTCGAATTTGATTGAATTCATCAAGGGAGACTGTAACAATAAATTCTCATATAAATGTCGAACTAATATTGATATTGTTTTTATTTCTTCTCCAATCATATTCTTTCCTAAGTTTTCGTTTGTCGTTGGTTAGAGTATGTTCTATTATTTCGAAGATTCCGTATATATGATGGCTAATTATGTTCTACAATTTTTAATCATTTTTAATGCGGCAGTAACTACTTTTGATGAGTAATCTGTAAATTATTTATAATTTTTTAATTTATGATAATAAGTATATCGTGGAAAGAACAAAATACTTCATTCATATGAAAATCCTTTGTTACAGTGTCCTGAGATGATGAATCAATTGAATTAAATTTTTTTTTCGCTTTTTTTATCTCAATCCAAACTTATTTTCATAATAAATTATTACTGGAATATCAAACTCATCCGAACATTCGTTTATCCTTTGTTATCGTTCATATTTCTATACTCAACTGATTTATCAATTGGTTGGTCATATTTTCAGTTGATTGATTCTGGGATTGTCTCTTCAACTCCCTTGTTTCCAATGAATAAAAGACTTTAATTCGTAATTTCCAACTGTTTTATCAACCTTACAATATGCCACCTGTTGAATTTGGATATAAATTTTATCCTTCTCAGCTAGTTGCCACTTTTATTAAAAAAGAGTTTTGAAAACTTCGCTATATACTTTTGTTTCATATCATATATTTTAAAATTCACGTTAGATGTCAGGTATTGTATATTTAATCACAACAAATCATTATGTCGATATTATTCAAATGTTTTTTTCCTTAATAATACAGTTCCTCGTCAATAGGTCAGATTGTCACATTATTCGACATGTATTTTTGTTTTGCTTTTGTATTCGTACTTGTTTTCATATCAAATGAAAGACTGAACGTTTTCGTAAATATTTTGATCCTCTCACAATTTTCTATTTTCTTATCCCATGTGAGTAGCAAATACTTTATAACCGTACATCGATGTAACCCCCCTTTTTAGAATGTTAGTCTCAGTTTTCAGCTGATGATGGACTTTTATGGGCCCGAAACATGTACCGGGTTATTCAGTATAGATTACCCACCCTTAATCATCGTTATTATTGTGTATACAGAAAAAATATAAAAGTTGTGTGGTTATGACTGAATTTTGATAAAATGCTATCAAAATACAGTAGCGTGCAGATTTCAAGGAATAAAAAATATATATGAGATGCCTTGTATATTATTGAATTTTAAGAATGAACTGTTTTTCCTGATTTCAAAAATATACCATGTGTTACCCCTACCTTATACCGTTTTTGAGTTATCAAACGTCGAATAACTTAAACTAGTTGTTATTGTAAATACCTATCCAATGAAACATTTCAAAAGTAAGCTATGAAAATGAAAACTATATTATGTTTGTTAAGTGACATTTCTTTAACGGAATAATCAAAATGGTTTTCAGTGAGGAAGAAAAAGTTCCAATATTTATACAAAAATAGACAGCAAAGATTTATTTAGGAAATTTCAATAACATGATAACTCATAAAATATGTTCAATGTGTCCACCATTATTGTCAATGCATAATTGATAACGTCTTCTTATATTGATGAGTGCATTGGAAATCACTTCATTATTGACATTCACATTCTCCATTTCAAGTCGAATTGTGTCTTTAATGAATTGAATATTATTATTACTAAAAATGTATTTAAGAAATCCCCAGAAAAATGAACCCATAGAGGTCAAGTCCGGACGGTTAGGTGGACATTTAATACTTCTATTATTTCCTATCCATATTGGGAATACATTGTTCAAATGTTCTGGAACGGGTAGGACACTATGCGGGGTTGCCCCAACTTGCATCCAAATCATTCTAGCAAGCTCGGCTTCCGAAAAATTGTGTAAAAGAATATTTTTTACTTCTGGGATGAGTATTTGTTGATGGATAACTCCTTTAATATATAATCATTAAACGGTTTTTTTTCCTGTTTTCTTTATATGTTTTAACAATCTTTTTTTGTTGTCCTTTTTTTCCCATAACCTTCGATTTTTTCTATTGAAAACTCCTACCGTAAAAAAAGGTGACTCATCAGTCCATAATATTTTAGTTGAATAATAGGGATCTCCATTCAAATTTTGAATCATCTGTTGGCAAAATTCCAGCCTTTTCCTCTTATGAATCTCTATTGAATCTTGTACGGGTAAAATTTTATATGGTTTGTAGTTGTTCTTTTTCGTACGTTGGATTTTGGAAAAACTTTTACCTAATTGATTTGCTACATTTTCCGAAGAATAATACAATATTTCAAATAAGTCTATTCGCGAATTAATATGGATAGGCTTACCCTCGAAATGAAGCAGTATATCTAGCTGTTTTTTCTGGTTTTCTTGAACTACATGCTTTTTCCTACTGAAACTGAAGGTATGAGTCACCTATTGCACCCTATATGCACTTTTTCCTGCACGTAAATTTTTGTTGTTTTGTAAATAACAAGTATATATTTGAACTTTTTCTTCCTCACTGTAAATCATTTTGATTATTTCATTAAACAAACAAAATGTCACAAAACAAACATAATATAATTGTCATCTTCATAGAATACTTTAAAAATTTTAACTTTCATAGAATAGGTATTTACAGTAACAACTAGTATAACTGAGAGTTTCGACGTTTAGTAACCCGAAAACGGTATAAGATAACATATGGTATATTTTTGAAATCAGGAGAAAAAATTATTCAATAATAGTTTTTTCGGGATTTTAGGAATGTTTTACACTTTACTTTGATTTTGAGCGTAGGAATGGAAACATATATCGTATTTATTATGGAACATATTCAAAATAAAGCATTGTTAATTTTGCAAAAGCATCTTATCAATAGCCTGCAAATGGTCCAATTTAAGGGACTAGGTGCCTAAATTGAACCACTGGTTTCCAAAATTGGACCAGTACGTAAATTTCATTGGTACATGTACATAAACCTACGTATAAAGTATATGAGTACATATGAGGCCATGATAAAATACATAAAACATAACAGTATACAAAGAAGAACAAAAGAAACAAAAATTCAAGTCATACATAAATCGTAAGTATCTTAAAATACAGCAGAATATAAAAGTAAATAAAAAGTGAACATTTATATAACATAATGAGCATTTTGAGATCACTTCCTTCCAACAAGTTGGTCTTCTTTATTAAAACTATGCGGCAAGTTATCTTATGTCAAATATAGTTACACCAAACATAAGCCCTTCCACATTTAATATGTGAGTAACTACCTCAGTTTTTGTTTCATTCGAAAAAGTGGTCTCTTCTTCAAATTTTTTTACGGCAGCATTGGCTACTTTATTTTGATTTCTCATATGTCTGCTTATAGGCTATGGTACGTTGTGAAGCCTAGCACATTTGTTAAAACCAACACTGCCATTTTTCAACGCATTTATAGCGACCCGCATATCATTTTCCTCCCAGTTTCCACCAGTTTCCATATATTTTTCTTTGCCTGAAATAGTTCCGATTATTATTTTTAGTCAAAATTTCCAAAATTATACCGGTCCATTTAAGGAACCATGTACCGGTCCAATTTGGGCAACCCGCACTTTTTTAAGCATTACTTTTATCAATAATGAAACCTTACCCTACTTTTATATAATTTATTAACTGTACGATAGAAGATACAAAAACACATGCCGTTATATTTATTATAATTTCGCCATAACAGTCTTGCACACGTAGACTAAATATTACATCAAGATATCGTGATCTTAATTGAATATCAATTGATTGTCATTTCTACGTTTCAATAGTGTCCGTAGTTTTTAGAAAATATTATTGGTGGTGCAGTAGGCCTATAATAGGGGGCGCTAGTCAGCGTACAGTCGTACGCCGCGTACTTGTGGAAATATCCGGGTGGTCCAGTTTAAGAGGCGGTCCAATATAGGAAACTTTTCCTATACAGGGTATCCCATAAAAAAAATTATTCTCTGAAATTTGCACGCTACTGAATTTTTGATAGCATTTTATCAACTAGAGCTTGTCTAGTATTGAAACGACCACTTTGGCCTTCCCCTACCTAACAACCAACTTTTCACGAAGATGCCCGAACCATTGTCTAACTGTGGCTAATAATAGAAATTCCATAGGCGTACCAAATTATTTGGTATAGGCGGAATACGAAACGTAGTTTTTGGCGGACGAGTTTTGTGATTATGGTCCGATTTTTATACAAAATTGGTATGTGGGGGTTTTCGGGGTCGGAGATTATGAATTTTTTGTCAAAGTTCAATGAATAACTACACTACCTATTTATTAATCAAACAAACCTAACCTTTCAAACGCTTCATGAAGATTCGCCGTAGCATAAGCAGCCACATCAAATCGTGTCCACTCGTGTTTTCCCCCTCTCTACCTACCAAACAGTCGTTTCAATACTGGATGAGCTCTACCACATAACTTTTACATTTACCTTTTTTTCTATAGGCAATAATAACGATGATATTGAGTGGGACATATAGTGTCCGCCAGAATCTTGGAACCATATGTAATTTTTTTATTATTATTAGTTTCTCAGAAAATTTCCTTCCTCATAAAAGTTAGTGCATTCAATTAGATTAAATATCCGCATAGTCGTTATTTAATCAGTGGCGTGCGGCTAAGCGGGAATCGGATGGTATTCTAAATTCACTTTGGAGTAAAGTGACATACTATAGAAAATATCGAAAAATGTTATTGAAAAAAGTTTTTTGCAATTAAAAGATATTTCCAGTTATCCACTTTAGTCCACCAATTACTAATTTCATTAACTGCTCCATAAGTTGGCCTGGATGTTTAATGGGAATTATCGACAATAATTTGTGCGTAATAAATTACTGAATTAGCATAAATTGTCTATCAAAGCAATTATCTGCTCTTACAAAATCTTGAAGATGAGTCCAAAAAACAGTAATGGAAAGATAATGAAATAAAGCCAGGATCCTCAAAGAAGAGGTCAATCTTCATAAGAAAAATATTTGCTGAATAATTAATAACCACAAAATAAATATTTTAAATATAATAACTGGATGAGAGGGAATATTTTTTGATTGCAAACAACTTTATTAGTAACATTTTCCGATATTTTCCATAGAAATGTCACTTTACTCCATAGTGAGTTTAGAATATTGGCCGATTCCCGCTCAGCCGCACGCCACTGATAATAACGGCTATGCGCGTATTTAGTCTGATTGAATGCACCAACTTTCATGAGGAATGAAATTTTCTAAGAAACTATTGATAAAAAAAATCCCATATGGTTCCAAAATTTTGGCGGACACTGTATATAGTAAATAACCCGATACCATAAATAGGGGAAATAAACATTGTTGGATATGACATTGTTGGATATGACTAAGAGTTTTCTTGGAGCATTATCTAAATAATTTCATTTAGAACTCAAAGAACTGGAGATTCGAGATTATTCAAACATATTTTTTTTGTTACAGCCTATGAAGCACCCGAACATGTACAATGTGGATTTGGACCTACCAGTCCAGATTGCAACAGATTTTGTGCTAGAAGAGGGGCTTCCGGTAGTTGCTTCAATTTGAGATGTTTATGTTCATAGAGATACATGAATGAATATTTATTTTACTTTTCTCTGGTTAATTCATCTTGAAAATTATACGATGTTACGAAAGCTCTCGTTTATTTATTGGAAACTAACACTTGATTTGGAACTCATGAAAAAAACATATCAATATAGAGTAGTGGAAAAGGTATTGAAGAAGACAACATATTTGAGAATTCTCACTAAAATGATTTGAAGACCAGGATTGTTTCATGACTTTAGTTGGATTTATAGATTGGGACGCAGCCGCTGTCGTTGCCGTTCAAAGTTGAAAGTGCAGTTGTACATAGACTTGTTTATAAATTCGTAGCCGCTGTCGCTACCGCCGAAAATGACCAACGTTTATCTCCAGCGGCAGCGACAACGGACTAATGACATGAAACGTAATATTCTGGAGCAGATATGTTCAATTTCTGTGAATTTTGTGCAAATGGGATACTAGGACTTATGGAAGTTGCGGTTAATTTGTTAAATATACATGTAGGAGTATTCCTAGTTCACCAGACAAATGTTTGAAGATTAGAAATTTGGCACGTTTGACAAATGACAAATTTCATACTCATACTTGCGCATGCGCTCTACGTCGGAAGTTTAATCGGTCTAAGTGCAAGTTTACACGATCCAATAAATTGGCAAATTTCGTGACCTTGAACTTTATTGATGTCGCCAATTTGAACTTGACCAATAAATTGATGAGTTCAGAATCGTTTCTAATTGTTCATCAATTTTTAGTGACAATTTGCAGTAACTTTTGGTCATGAATTGGATGCCTGGCCTGCTAGAACAGAGAATTTCAGGTAATGTTATTATTCACGCGATTTCACATACCCTACCCTAACCGCGAGAAAAATAGTTGTGTAAAAAAAATACATAATTCACGTTGCTTTACATTCGCAGAATGTGCATTGCTGAATATAAAAAAATATGGTGGATTGGAGTTTGGATTGAGGAAAGGAAACTTGACATTAGTCCACGAAGAATGTCTGAGTATATCCTGATCAATTCAAACGATATTTAAGAATGGATCAGAGTCAATTCAATAAGTTATTGAACAATAATCCGAGCTTTTCCTATATTTGAACCATTTCTTGTCAGTGTGTTGGTATTCCTGAGTAAAAATTGTTGCCAAAATTGACCAATAAATTATCAGGTGTAAATACAATCCATATTGGCCAATTTTATTGGATCGTGTAAATTCGCACTAAATTTTCCCGACTGCTGCGGCGACGACAACTGCAGCGACAACGGCACGGCTCAATCTATAAATCCAGCTTCACTTGTCAAGCATATTTATAGTTGAAAATCAGCATAGAGTTTGAATGTTAAAGACTTCTATATATTATGTATCATGATTATGCACATCGTTAATAGCGCCCTCTGTCGAGTAATTGTAATGTTTCTTCTCTCAAATAGTAGGATCGGTTATACCATTCAAAATATTTGCTGTCCCATTGTTTCATATATATGAAACCGTTCAGAAGTTATCGAGATAAGGGTTAAGAGTACCATACAGTTCCGCACTTTATTTAAAATTTTGAAGTTGATGTGCCCCCCGCGCCCCCCCGCTCAATCTATCGAGCAATCACAATGTATTTACTTTTATTTCTTTGTTCTACGTCGAGTCGTTCAAAAGTTATAAGTCACATACTAACGAAATGAATAAAAAATCAGATGTTTGGGAAGGTAATTGAATTATATTTTCAACGATGTGCCACATGCCCCCCCCCTGCTATTTGAAATTTTGAAGTTGATATGCGCCATGTATCGGGCAATCACAATGTCTTTTATTTCAAATAGCAGTATAGGTGATATCATACCTACAATACCTTTTTTTAATTGTTCTACGCCGAACCGTTCAAAAGTTAACTGGGGAGGGACTATAAAAAGCCGCATTCTTTAAAATATTTATAATATATATATATATATATATATATATATATATATATATATATATTATATTTATGTATATTTACTAAATCTATCTATACTATTATGAAATTGGAATTGTCTGTTTGTTTGTTTGTTCGAGTATCACGCAAAAACTAATAGACCACTCGATTTTGATGAATATTTCTTTGTTTGAAAGCTTATGCTCAGACTTAAAAACTGGTGTGTGATTTATTTCGATTCGATAACGGTAACAGGATATGTAACAATAAAACCACAACCAAGTGCTACCAAATAAGGGTACAACTTCTCAGAATAAAGGTCTGATTCAGTCAATTCGTAAAATTCCTTTGAACGACGTTTCGACATATTTTGTTTCATCTTCAAGATTGAAACACAAACATTCTATTTATATTTCTGCATTCGTATTGTACGAATGTTGTTGAAAATGTGTGATTTCGTTGTTATCGGGAATGGTTTATCTTTCATGTTTTCCCACTTCATGAATACAATGGATAATTTAGAAAGGTTAACACGTTGAGTGCCACCGTGGAAACGGAAAATTGGGTATATCAGGCCAAATCCATTTTTCATGTGTAGGGCCTCAAATATGTATTTTATCGCATTAAAATGCAATAAAGAGTTATAAAAACTAAATGTTGACATTTTATGACGTTATTATCAGTCTGTATCCACATTGGATACCACGGCCACAATATCTATTTTTGGATATTACAGCCGCATGTATCCCACCTGGATACACGAACTAGCAACAATGTCGAACTAAAAATAGAACAGGTGTATGCAATAATTGGAGGCTGGAATAAATCTTGCAGTGACTTTTCATTAGTTGTGCGAGGTTCATGCAGATTATCGAATATGGATACTGAATATCCTCTCTGGTTGGAAGTTTATTACTGTTCTAGACATTATTTCATAACACATATTTGGAAAAAATATGTCGTACGAAAAAGAACAATCACGTTTACAAAAGTTGATGCAGGAATTGGTGTCGTACGAAAATAATTTGCTATTCGGGGATGTTTACACATCAGACGAATATCACCCAGAAAGTGATGATAGTAGTGATAGTGATAGTAGCTTACTTTCTGCAAGTTTCAGAAAAAGTAAACGCATGAAAATGAAAGAAACCAGATCATCTGATCAAGGTGAGTTCATGATTCACTGAGACACTCGACACTCCAGCCCCAGCAGATGAACCTCCAGTCCAACATTATTTAGAAGAGAGTCAGGGTGCTAGCAGAAAAAGAGGAAGGTTTGTACGATGTTATAAGAAAAAAACTGAAAGAGGTCGGTAGAAAAGCTGCAGCCACACAAAGCAAATTCAGATGTGTTGTATGTGAAAAATATTATTGCTTATCGTGTTTTTTCGAAGTACACAAATGTTTCATCAAATGAAAAACTCAAACTAATTGTTATGTTCATTTGCTTCTCAGATTTATATAGTCTTTTTCATAATTTAGTGATTCTTGTTGTTCAATAGAAAAACATTTCGTATTTCATACCCACCAACTGAAAAAATCGTCTCCTGAAAAAACCAAGGATAAAATATACAGGCCAAATATTCTTTTGGGTATGCCAGGCCGTAGTGCGAAAGCCCCCATAGAGATATACGCAAGGCATGCAGCCAACGTCGATACATGCGGCTGAAATAACAGAAATAGTTGTGTATCAGCCACGGATACACACGGTCATGGAAACACCGTATTTCGTGTATCCGTGTTGGATACATACGGCACTCAACGTGTTAATTATGTGAGCCTCACGGTATTTTCATAGCAACATTTCAAGATGCATTTCAATTATTAAGTACTTCAAACAAAGATAAAAAGGATAAATCTGGACTAATTTTTTATATAATTTCTATTGTTAAAATTGTTGGGGTCTTTTTAATATATGTATCATTTCAAAAAATGTTCTTGGATTTCTTTCTTTGATCGAAATTTCAAAGTTGTAAGTGTAAAAAAGTTGCATTCGCTTTTCAAGTGTTGTTTTGTATATATGGGTACTTTGATAGTGTCTATATGGTATTCTATATACTGTATGAGTTGGTATGTCTTTCATTACTTGGTTTTGATTTTAAAATGGTGTTATTGTATTTTGTAGTCCATGTGAAATAGTTCGGTTGTGTTTTGTTCATTCATCACGCAAAAACAACTGGACCTATTTTGATGATCCATTTAAGCTTGGACTCAAAAACTGGTATGTCATCTCGATATGATGACGGGAACCATATTTGTAACAATAACACCACATACATATATATCTCTATCTATACTATTTTAAAATTGAAATTTGTCTGTTTGGTTTGTTTGTTTGTTTGAGCATCACGCAAAAACTACTGAACCGATTTTGATACAATAATTGAACCATATTTTTTCACGACCAAGTGCAACCAATATAAGGAGAGCTCCTATTTCAAGTAGGTACATCTTCCCGTTGTATAATGGGATAACTGGATAACACGATAATGGGATAATGAGATAACGGCATAACGCGATAACGGGGTTACGGGATAATGGGATATCGGCAAAACGGAATGATGGGATAATGGGGAAACAAAATACTGCACAGAACGAAAAAGCTACGTTATATTGATTAAAAAGTACAGCAAATCAGTGAACGTCAACATTAATTTTGGGCCGATGACGGGTGTAATTCATACAATGAACGGTCGTACGTAAATTTTCTTGTTGATTAAGTTATGACTGCTGCACGTTGAATCAATGAATAATGGTCATGGATCTATGTTTGCCGGTTATTATTATTACGGATGGATTTACATTAGTTTATGGTTGTTGTACGTGGAATCAATAAACAGTGAGCATGGATCTATGTTTGCCGGTTATTAATATTATGAATGGATTCACATTAGTTTATGGTTGTTGTACGTTGAATCAATAAACAGTGAGCATAGATCTATGTTTGCCGGTTATCAATATTACGAATGGATTTACATTAGTTTATGGTTGGTGTGCGTTGGATCAATAAACAGTGAGCATGGATCTATGATCACCGGTTATTAATATTACGATTGATGTACATTAAATCAATTAACAGTGAGTGAGCATGAATATGTGAGTACCAGTTATTGATATTACGAACAACAGATTTAGTTTACGACAGCTGTACATTAAATTAATAACCAGTAAGCATGGATCTATGGTCGGCGATAATTGATATTGCGAACGATAGACATTAATTAATGATTGTCTACGTTGAATCAATGAAAAATGGGCATGAATCTATGTTCGCCAGTTATCGATGTTACGAACAAAATTTTTTTGTATTCAGCATTCGTCAAAGATAATGTTATTTAGTAGTGGTACAGTCCCTGTCAGAAATAATGTCATTATTTTCTACGAGTAGAATAATAAATTTTTCAATTTAAAAAACCCATCATTGACTCAAAATTATCTGGTATATCCACATGATGTACCCCTCTAAATAATAATTAAAACATTTACAGGGCAGTCGCAAAAAACTGGATTTTTTAATAATATCCAATATTTTTTTATTTTTTGTTAAAATCTAATTGTATCAAAAAATTAATTTATTGGATATTTGTTTAATAATGTCAACCAAAAACGTTTTTGAAATATCAAAAGACACAAAATAATTGAAGACTGATGAACTAAGACAATATTTAAAATACAAATATTTACTCACCATTAACATTTTCTGTAAAAATTTATGAATATTGCCCTTTCCATTCCTATTAATCATTTTCAAGATAGATTATTTTCTCATTTCAGAATCAATAGAGGGATAGACAAAAATGCAACAGTTGAAGTTGACCACTTCTGTAATACAGTGGGGTGGGAGCAACTTGTCGTTTTACTGACAAAGAAAGGTCACATTATTTTGTGGAAGGTTAAAAACCCAGAGAAAGATAGCAAACAATCTCAAAAGGGGTTTTTTCAAAATAAAGACGTGTTCATTGCGTAATATGGCTTCATTTCAAAAAAGATTCACAGATCATATGAACCTTGGGGCTCTCAAGGGGGACCTTATTTTTATAAAAGCCTTTTTCTAGAAAGTTTCAGAACATTTTGCTTTCCTGTGAAAAGTCTAAATTGAATAAATAAATGATTTCAAAACATGTATCGACAGCCTTGATGATATGAAAAAAATTATAGTGAATATCGTCAAAGTATACACATATGCTTGAAATATTGGAGATTTCATCACCAAGGCATAATATGAAGGGCTGAATTACCGTTTTTTTTTGCTTTCAAATTTATTATGTGCTCTTCAACTTCTTGCTGGGTTTTATCACAAATTAAAAATGATTCCTGTGAATCTTTGATTGTATACTTTGTGTGGATTGTCTTGCCAGTAATATTTTTTGAGCAAAACTTGGTCGATGGCTCTAAATATCCATGGATAGCCCATAAAACTGACGCGTATTTCTCATCTGAAAAAAAGTAATTATAAAAGATATAAGTAGGTACCTAAACATATAACCAAAAAATTTATGATGAAAAATCAAGGAATTTTGAAAAATGAAGGCTTGAGCAATTAATTTTATTATCAATTTTTGGTTCTCAGATTTAAGCTTTGAAAACCTTGATGTGTCCTTCTTTCTGCAGGAATGCCACTATGTTGGGAAAACTTCTCCCCCAATTATTCAAAAGTAACTCCCCATTTCCAAAAGCAATCTCGTTATCTAAATTAACCTGAAAAAATTTCAATAAATAATGTGTTGGAAGCCTTATAAAAATAGGTATTATCGCAACAAGTTCGTAAAGTCGAGGGCAGAAAAGACATTTCATGCGCATCCATTGAGAAAAGTTTAATATTTACTCACAAAAAAATATAGTTTTAAGGATATTTCAAGTAGGGTAGAAAATTACATGCTTTATATCATACCAATACGATAAAGATTTCTGTCCTAGTGCTGAGGAATTCTTACTCGGAATTTCCGACTTCCAAGTCGGAAAAATACATTTCCGGGTTCTAATTCTGAAATTCCGAGATGGAAGTAAAAATATCCCAGTTGTTAGTCGGAAAAATAAAATTTCGAGTTCTAACTCGAAAATTTCGAGTTCTAACTCGAAAATTCCGAGTCGTAAGTCGGAAAAATGAAAATAATAACTCTGTGGCCCTTCCACGCTTTCGTATGAAATATTTCCCTCTAATATTTCGTACTGCGGTTGTTTGTAACCTAACTTTCGGGTAAAGTGTTTCTCCCACCCTCCACTGTGAAACCATACCCCACCCTGGCATTATCTCCGGAGGAAAAATTTACTTCGCATTTGTTATTACATACAAAATTTTGACATTTAATGTAAATTTGGCGATTCGTTTGTTAATTAAGTAAGATTTTTTTTATAATTTCCTAAATACTCACCAGGCGATATCCATATAGTTTTTTGTAGAAAGGCCATTTTTGAAAAACTTCAGCACTGCTTGGCATTATCTTGATATCATTGAGCCTATATTTTGCACAAGCTTTCCAGTCACTGTCGAACTCTTCGGCTGATAAGTGTTCGTACTTCAATGCTGTTAGACAAGCCTCCGCATCATTTCCTGGAACTACATAATAATAATGGGTTACTATTTGATAAGTATCTAATGAGAGGAAAAGTTAGTGCCATTCAGATTATCAATTATTATATTATTATTGTGTACCGAAATTCAGTCTACATGTAACGTGTTGAAAAATCGAGGCCATTGTTTTACGTTTTGGTATAAATAATTTTCATTACCGAAGTCTTGTTTCAGCCGAGACTCCTTAGCAGTTGGTTTTTTCGTGGCTTTCTGCGAAGTATTTTTTTTTATTACAGCATTTATTGTATAACTTCCCTCTTTTTTTGGTTCGATAATATTCCTGAAATTAAATAATTCAAAATTAACAAATCGTAAGAATTGTAAAAAGAAGTATCGCAAAATTACAGGACTTGAAGACTCACCTTTCTAAAATGCTTTGAGTTGTGTATTCCTTCAATCTGGCACAATTTCACAACGCCACAGAAACGCGATCCACCCCTTTCAACTTTTTATCGTCGACTGAACAAATAAAACCTGAGATATCGGCAAATGAAGAATTGGCGTCAAAATTAAGTGCGCATATGAGACCTTTCAGTAATATTAATGTTTGGGTTGATTGTTCTATGGTCAGGCAGCATTAATTTGGCGCGTATTTTAGAAGATAATGTTTGGTTTCGTAAAATCAACGTTTAGTGTTCATTGAATCAATGAAGTTCTTTATTATTTTCTTATGTTTGCTGTTGATGGATCTATGACGAAAAATGTATTGTTTAAATGATGAAAAACATATATTAATAAACATCAAACATTGACTCAATGGATTTTTTCATCATATGAATTAAAACAATTATAAATTTTTTATGTTTTGCGTTTATTGTTTGATGTTGGCTCGTTCATTTTTCAGGGTCTTGAGATATAAGTCTATGATCAGAAATCATTGTATAAATCATCGATTCGTAATATTAACGTTGAAAAAATTGACGACCACCGTTCATTAATTTTACGTACAAAATTTCTTTCAGTGTGGGATAACGGCAAAACGGTAAAACAAGATAACGCATAACAGGATAACAGCATAATGGTCTGGCGGGATAACGAGATAACTGCATAACGGGATAACGTAAAACTGGGTAAAGGGATACAGGATAACGGGAGACGGGATAACGGATGACAGCAAATGGAATACCTCCTTTATAAAACGGGTTATATCTCGAAGAGTATCAGTAATGGAAAAATAAAATTTTACAAGAAAGTATCATTCCAAGTACGTAGATTATTTTCCCAAAATTCTAATCGTTAAAATTACTTTTGAAATATAAGAATAATTTTCAAATCTGAAACTGTTATTTTTTTTATCATGCAGTATTTTGTTTTTTCTTCCATGTTTCAATTTGTACCTGAAGATAGTTGTGAGACAATACATAAAGTTTTCATTATCCCAACCTAAAATATGGTTGGCAAAATTCACTTAATTTTTCCCTGAAATAGGTTGGTGTTGATATTTTCTTCAGATTCACCAGAAAAATCTGAGGTAATCTGAAAGTCGGGATTTGGCCCTTTCAATCTATTCATCACCTAAAATCAGGTATAAGAAATAATAAAATCAAGGAAATATTATTTTTAAATTATATCCGCACTACTATGGAATATTTCACTTACTTACTCACGTAAGGAAACGAGAAATGTTTATCAATACTGTATTTTGCATCGAACCAAAAAAGCGTATAAAAATATGATATTCCTGAAATTCACGCGGGTAAAGCCGCGGGCATAAGCTAAGTAGTAATAAATAATAATGTTGATTTAAGACATGTATATTAAAAACGTTTGTTTTCTTGCAAATGGCATCTATCCCCTTCAAAAAATTAGGTTTGGGAGCATACTTACCTTTATAATTTATCCATCTATCCCGTAATGTAGTTTTATTTTCAACTAAAAATGTTCGGTTTATTTATTGACTAGTCTACAAAAAGCAGTACGCGGTGATTAAATAAAGGACCAAAGTTAGTGCACATACGAAAATCTTATGCGTATTATTTATATGTTAGCAGGTATGGGTAACATAAAAAAAGTTGAGCATATATACCTACCCTATGTCTTTCGATGATACCTATATATGAATCGAGTTGAAAAGTCAATGATTAAAAAAATCTGATAATAATTACCTCAGACATATTTATATATACCTTCCGAAATTTGATAAAATAAAGCATGTATCTCCCTTTTCGCTGTGTGCAAGACTGGTACTGCGCTCTAGTGACTTGATTGATGAAGTTTTCCTGTTTCATTTCCAATACTCAGTATGTAACAATTTGATGTTTTGAACAATTTCTAAATAATCTACCACGATGTAACAATTTTGTGTTCACTACTAGTTCCAGATGAATCGAAGTTTTTTTCTGTCAAAGAAGAAGTAAGCAAATGATGAAAAATATTTATATTGATACGATAGTTCACCGCATTTGAAGGTTTTCCATGTCAAGTTATGATATTTTGAATATCATAAAGTATTGCTATTTCTGTGTTCTTTTAGGTACGGCAAGTAATGTGCTTGCAGGTTAGGTTGGAACATAAAGAAGTGAGGGAGCCTAGTAGTTTAACAAATAAAAAAAAATACCCATATAACCCTGACTAGAAACCACTAAAAAACATCAGATTCAACGCAAAACTATTTAATGGAATTCTCAAATAATATAATAATCAGACATCACAATTTTATCTGAATATGGGATCCCACTTCTACCCTTGCAAGGATGTGAGAACGTTAAACGGTCCCTGAATAATACAAACACGTTCAACACTCTCTAACACATACCTATAATTGTCAACAAAATATTGCTCATGGAGTACAAGTAACGATGTTGACTCTTAGTACTTGAACTGCATTACATTTAACATTAGTTCACATGTAAGGCCAATTACTTCTATAACCGAAACCAGTTCCTGAACATTAAAACACAAATAATATTCTGCAAGGTACTTTGTCCTGATAGAAAGCCGTGTATGATAGACAACTCGAAACGACATCAAAAGTGTCTCTGTCCCCTGTTCATAAGGCTCATTGATCAGTTTACAACACCGTCAAGGCTATTCATCATCGGTGCAACACCATCCCACGGAACTTGGATAATACTTTTACTATCCACTTCTAGACGATCACATAGAAAACGGAAAACATGTCAAATATTTATCGAATGAAAACCTCACGTCCCGGAATTAGAGATTGAAATATCGTGGAATAACGGAACACTTTATCTCTTTGCAGCAGTTTATGTGATGCAGTTGAAGATGTATAAAATTTACACGTACTATTTTTGCAATCGACTACACAGCAATAGCGAGGGCTCATTGTTATGTATGTTGTTATACCACCCAACCGCGACCGTTGCCACTACGATAATAATAATGTTTAAGTATTCATCTGAAGTATGGTACAATATTTTTAAGTGATTTGTGAATGAACAGGGAGACCTCAGAAACTGCAAATTTTCAGCTTGTGCTTGTGACTACCATGGGCGCTGTCATAGTTTCATCTATCCCCTCCAGCCTAATGCACACAGCGAATAATCGAAATTTCTCTTCTTGATTGGATCATTGGGTAATTAACTGCGAAATGTCAATGTCATCTACTTTATGTATGTGTTTTGATCGAATTGATACCACTTTCAATTGGATCTCGCGTTGTAAGTAACCATGTATAAATTACGTATATTCTTGAACCACACATTTAGAGTGATCCCGAGGAAGGCAATGAACGTTGCCGGAAGCCAAAAGAGTATTATTGATCAACCCTTCACCTGACTACAACCCCACAAAATTTACCACTACATATTACTAGTCAATCGCGAACCATTCTTAATATATTATTAAAGATAGAAAAACGAAATTTGAGGGTTGTGTATTATAGTTCAATTTTTTTTTTTGATATATTTACTTGTTTTGCCGTACTTCCGGTATGACCGGAAATGATCCTAACTTTCGATTTTTAAATGAGACATCCTATATATTTTTACTTATTTCGATCGAGAATGACATTCTCAATCCAACACCACCTCACTTGTCAATATTTGACAAATAAAGTCATTGTTATTTCAATTTTTATTTTTCGATCTAGAATGCCTGGATCGTGTAAATCGCTTCATTCTTGATCAAGTAACATGGGAAAAATACGACTTCGAGACAGTTGTCCATAGTAGCATTACGGACCATTACACTACTTTCGTAGATATTACCGTACCAGCAGTAACAAAACAAACACCTAGAAATTCAAAACAGTTCGGAAAGATAAACTTTGATAAACTAAAATTAATCTTGGAAAAAGAAACATGGAATGATGTCTTAATATGTAGGGAAACACAGAAATGCTATGACCTTTTTATCAAAAATTTAGTAAAGCATGCCAAGGAAGCAACTGAAATCAAATTAGTGAAAAATAATAAAAAACAAAAATTAAAACCTTGGATAACTGAAGGACCAATCAACTCAATAAAAACAAGGGACTACCTAAAAAAGAAACTAATTAAAAATTATTCTCATGAACTTGAGCAACAGTACAAAAATTACCGAAATAAAGTAGATACATTGATTAGAACGACAAAAAACCAATATTATAAAAATAAACTAGATGAAATAAACGGAGATTGTAAACAAACATGGAAAATTATAAACGAAATATCCAACACTAACTCAAATAAAAATCAAATACAAAACACCACTATTACTGGAGAAAATGGGCACCCCATAACTGAAAATAAAACAAAAAGTGATTATTTTAATAACTATTTCACAAAAACAGGCCTTGACATGGCAAGTAAAATTGATAAATGGGATCTCCCCGACAATTTTCTAATGAAACCCTCAATTGCGCTTTCGCTTTTCCTTGTACCCATTGATGAGAATGAGATAATCCAACATATAGCTAAATTAGAAAACAATTGTGCACCAGGGCCAGATGGAATAGATACTAAACTTATTGAGAACACACACACATATATCCTGAAGCCGATTAAACATCTAATAAATCTATGCTATACAAACGGTAACTCACCCAACCAATGGAAAGAGTCGAGAGTTGTCCCAGTTTACAAAGCAGGGAATAGACATGAAATGAAAAATTACAGACCTATATCTGTGATAGATAATTTCGCAAAAATTTTTGAAAAATCTGTCAAGAAAAGAATACTTGAATTTCTAAATAAACATCAGGTTATAACCGACAGGCACTTTGGATTCATCCAAAACTCTAATACAGAAAATGCTGTCTTAGACTTCGTAGAACACACAACAGAGATTTTGGATAATTCGTCCAAATGCTTGGCCGTTTTCCTTGATTTGGCAAAGGCGTTTGACGCCGTGTCACATGACGTCTTGTTGAACAAACTTTCTGAGTATGGAATAAGAGGGATCAGTCTGGAATTGATGAGAAATTATCTGTCACAGAGGACACAAAAAGTTAAGATAGGGGAACAACTCAGTAACACAGCACATGTATCAATGGGTGTGCCTCAGGGCACGGTATTAGGCTCAATTCTATTCCTGATTTATATAAATAGTATATCTCAAATCGATGGCTTTCGTGGACATATTATATGTTATGCGGATGACACCGCGCTGATATTCAGAGATGAAACCTGGAATGACGTCTACATAACTGCAGAAAACGATCTTAGAAAAATTCTCACCTGGTTGAATCATAACCTACTAAGTTTGAACATAAACAAAACTAAATTCATGACATTCTCTCTGAATACCAGAGACACACCTCCAAATGATACCTTAAAAATACACACACCACTCTGCAATGATAGATACACATGTAACTGCGCAACGATAGAAAGAAATTCCTCGATTAAATATTTGGGGGTTACTATTGACCAACATATACGATGGGATGAACACATTACACATGTCATGAAAAGACTGAGACTTCTCATGTACAAATTTTATATGCTTAGAGATATTCTCTCACGGAAAAACCTATCTCTCGAATACACCTCTCTGGCTGAAAGCGTAATACGCTACTGTATCATAGTGTGGGGGGGGAACATACAACACGACGTTTCACCCTCTACAAGTCATGCAGAATTCATTATTAAAAATAATACACAGAAAAGATAAAAGGTTCCCTACTCAATTACTATTTCAAGAAACCAAAGTCCTGAATATTACGGCTGAATATTGCTATCAAGGTCTAATTTGGATGTTTTCCAACTCAATAAAATATACCACAAGCTTCTCGAAAACAACAAGATTCTCTGATAATTTAAATATAAGAACTCCATTTTACCGAAAGAGCCACACGCAAAGATTCATCTTTTTTTTCGGACCTACATTGTATAACTATCTCCCTACGGATCTGAAAACTATAAAAAAAATCAAAGAATTCAAACTTGCTATTGAGAAACACATAATAGAAAACCCAAGTATACTAAATATATTCTAAGAATATACTGACAAAACAAACGTTAATAATATTAATCAATTTTGAATTATATTTCAATCCCCTATTATGCTCTCTCTCCGACCCCCCCCCCACTGGACGAATCTAAAATTTCAATTACTACTTAGAACTAGTCTATATTGTACTAAAATTGACATTCCATTTACGAGTGTGTGAAACAACACAAACAGGCGCCTTGTGCCTAGGTGTATTTCACCCACTTGTGGTGGCTTAAACTCGATAAAAATTCTATTAATACCACGTTTTGTACCGAATAATTGTACTGATTATTATTGTATATATTGTATTGATTATTATGATTAAACTTATTATTATGAATTCACAGTCGTTTTAAGAATTATTTCAAAGTCGCAAATTAGTCCATTGAAATTTTCAAATTGACCTCCTTGATCACGGCAAAGTTCAACTTTTTCAATTGTTGCGTGCACCACATTGATTTCGCAGAGATGTTTTGGAATAACACCCTTACTTTATACTCCAATTCTTCACGAGTAGCTGATGCTGTTTTATACACCTGATTTTTAATTGTCCCCCAGAGGAAAAAATCCAGCGGAGTAAGATTTGGTGATCTAAAATATGAAAAAGAAATGATACATTATGAAAAAATATGACAACTTAAGAATGTACCTCTTAGGCCATTGAATAGGTCCATAAGTGCCAATCCACTTTTCTGGAAAGGTGTCATTCAGATGTTCTCTTACGACTTGAGAATTGTGAGATGGCGCACCATCTTGTTGAAAATAGATATCAACTTGGTTAGCCAGTGGCAAATCTTCAATGAAATCATTAATTTGATTTCCAAGGAACTTTAGATAGCTTACGCAGTAAGTTGTCCGTCGAAAATTATTGGCCCCAAAAGTTTTTCTCCGATAATACTTATCCAGCAATTGAAACCAAATCGCTCTAAAAAAATTCCTTCTTGCATCAGACGTAAAATATTTGTTTGAGACCAGTACCTTTTATTATTCCGATTGGTGAATCGAGTTTCATCTGAATAAATAATTTTAAATGGTAAACGTACATCTTCTCTATATTCAGTCAAAAACCAGTTGCAATAATAGGTTAATCTTCGGTTGCGGTCGTTATCGTAAAGATGTTGGTGTAGTTGGTATTTGAATGATCGATAATTATATTTGTGAAGAATTCTCCAAACGGACGAATAACTTATATCACACGCAGAAACAATTTGGTGAAATGCCGCCGTACAATTCACTTCAACATAGGCCAACACGTCTACTTCTTTTTCTTCACTGACAATGAAGTTATTGGCATTTCCTTCTGGTTAATTTTGCATTTTCCTTTCCAGTTTTTGAAAATAATGCCGAGTGGGATGGCAAAACGATTAGGGAATTTCTGAGCATAAATTCGAGCTGCATCAGTTGCATTCTTTTTTGCTTCTCCGTGAATTAGCAACATGTCAATTTTCTCATTACTAGTATAATTTTCCATATGTAATTATAAACTGCGCAACAAATAAACTTTTAAAAGTGACAGCATATTCATTAGCCTATTTGTTTAGGTAGTCCTAGGAACAGCTTCAATTGTTTGTCACGGATAACTAGAATAACAGGACTTGTGCATAAGTATACCGAATACGTATTAATTGTTATTAGGTATGATCGCTTCTTGCAATTATTCAGAAAAATAGAGAAAATAAAGTGAGAGTGTGTGGTATCAAATTATTCGTAAGAAAATGATCTTTTACAGAAAGCCGACGAGCCACCCCATTCGCATTTGAAAAAACTGTAACTGGAAAAATTCATATTTGCGACTTTCAAATAATTCTTGAAATTACTGTGAAGTCATAAGCTTTAAAGTCGTATTTTTCCCATGTTACTTGATCAAGAATGAAGCGATTTACACGATCCATGGCATTCTAGATCGAAAAATAGAAATTGGAATAAAAATCACTTCATTTGTCAAATATTGACAAATGAGGTGTTGTTGGATTTAGAATGTCATTCTCGATCGAAATAAGTAAAAATATATGGGATGTCCCATTTAAAAATCGAAATTTGAGGTCATTTCTGGTCAAACCGGAAGTACGCAAAGCAAGTGAATATGTCAAAAAATGTAAATCCAACCATAATACACAACCCCCGAATTTCGTTTTTCTATCTTCAATAATAAAAAAGTTATAGGGGTGAGCTACCTTAAAGAATATATATCTTTTCTCATTTGTAACTGAGATTCGTCCCTTTTCGACTATTTCTACAATAGGTATAAATATTTAAAAAAATCGCAAATTTTATTCTGGGATTTTATCATATTGTTGATATTAGGAGGGAAATGCTGTATTTATTTACTTGTTGTAGGAACAAATTTTGCAAGCTGTCAAACTTGTTTAAGAAGTCAAAATGCAGGGAAGTCTTGATGTTCCTGATGAAATTTCAAAAAAGCGGAAAGAGCAACACAAAACTTGCTACCGAATAAATCGATTCACCGCCTACGACAGAGAATATGACAAATTACTAAACTGGATGGCAGAAAACTGTGAAGAAAATTCAATTTGATTTCAACAACATTTTCATTTTATCGTATCGTTGCTAGGAAAATGTTGTATTTACTTGAAGAAACAAATTTTGCTAGCTGTCAAACTAAAAAAGTCAAAATGCAGGAAAGATTCGAAATTCCTGACGAAATTGCAAAAAGGCGGAAAAAGCAACACAAAACTTGCTACAGAAACTTGATACCCAGACAATGAAACATTTAGGTACGTTTAGGTACTTCAGGCAATCTAACTATCACCGGATTCTTCTAGAATTGCCTGATTTAAGTTAAATCTAAATAATGTTCAATGGATATTTACATAATACTTTAATTTCATATTTTGTAAGTTAATAAAAAAATTTTGGTTGTGCCTTTATGCCCGCGCGGTGTCTCTATGGCCCACGGGTGCATAAAGTACACTGTTATATAGTTGGTAACTAAACAATAAAAACACAATAATGAACTAGTGTGACATAAAAACATATATCCAGTATTAACATGATAGCTATTTTCACAACGTAACTAAATCGAAGGACAAAAAAAGCATGGCAATAGGCAACCTATCAGTAACACCATATGCGAACAATGCAAGAAAAGCTGTCATGTCACACACGGTAGCTGACACATGTAACATTCACCAGAATTGAAATGTTCCCATACAAAGGCACAATGATGGCTGGATGCTGGCCAATCCCTCACTCAACATCACATCTTTTCCATAAACCTGTATTTCGATTGGCCGACGTTCCCTGCGCGCAAGACACGTGTGGCCTTGGCTCCTCCCCGAAACCAGCGACGTCGAATACACACCATATCTATTCAGGGCATGGGTCGCATAGGTAGGCAAGATTACCGCTCAGTCTCGTAACGGTTATTCCAGCGCCTACTAGTGGAATATGTGATTACGCGAAGAGGTACTCATGTGTCGTGATAAGAAGTGAATGACAATGATGATGATGAACATAAGTATGTACGGTCATCACAACCAGCACAGTGCGTCCTATAATTCAGGAGATTCAAATAACTATTTTAATTATTCGAGTGAGTTGAACCATCCTCCAACCCATCACCAGTTTCAGAACTATTATTCTTCCAACTACCATTACGAGGAGCCTTACTTGTATGCTTCGTCTGCTACAGACTCTGTTGATACCCCTCCGTCTCCCCACGATCTCAACTACTATCATACTCCACATATAGCGGAAAATCCGATTATAAATACTGATTCGGGCTTGTGCTACACCAATTTGGACTATGCCCATTCTAACAGTAACTCTTTGTACCCCCATCAAAGCCCATACAACGAAAACTACAGCCGATCTCATCAGGACGAGATGCTCCAACACTCCGAAGATGGGTCTGACACATCTCAGCTCCATAACTATTTGCATGAGAATAAATATCAGGTAGAAATGCCCGAAGGGAACTACTTGATCTCGACGGATTCCGGTACCACGGGTGCTTGTATGGAGTTCCAGCATTTGCAAAAGTATAAAGATGAGCTGATACCAGATGAACATTCCAGGCTTCGGCAGCATCATGGTATGCATAATATGTCTGCGGTTTCGATACCCCAGCCTGTTTTACCTACCTACAAGTGGATGCAAGTCAAAAGAAATGTTCCTAAGCCCGCCGGTGAGTATTGACTCGAGATTTTGTGCTATGAATAGGTTATTTTCCTATTTTATTGATTTGAATAACCAAATGCTACCGGAAGTAAACATGACTTTTTATTGATACCCAAGAAAATAGTGAATATTATGGGTTCCTTCTGCAGATATTAATATGGTTTTATTAGCTGAGGAACATTGATGATGAATAATTATTCTGAAAAATTGAGATTAAATCGAACTATGATTTCTCGTCCGTATTACAGTTTATATGAAAATTGAGAGTACCTACCTATTTACAGAACCTACTTACAAAAACCCGAACTGACCCAATAAACGGTGTATAACGTATCTTGCTTATATTCTAAATGTATTGTTCCTAAAGTTATATTTTCATTTTCCGTTCGTTTTCTGAGTTCATTTATTGATTTAATTTTCAGTTACTACTTGGCATGTATCAACTTTGACATAAAAGATCAGAAACCTCCAAAATGTTAGAATATCACTATAATTATATCACTATAATTAGAGCTAGGTTAGTATTTGTGTGAAAGTACATGAAACACTCGAATTTGTTCCTTTCTATTTGTACTTCAACTCAATACTTCCTTGGTCCAATTATTATTACTACAATAATTTCAAATATTTTTGATTATGCCATAGTGGAACAACTATTGAGTTTCATGAAAAAAACAATACAATTATAAAAAAATTGCCATGGTTTCCATACTGCGCATTCTATACTAACATAACTATCAATGACTTTTATGAAAAAAAAAATAGACTCTGTTGATCTGAATTAACCACGTGGATAAGAATAAGAAAACTTTCTTCACTTCTAGTGATCTTCCGATTGTAATTGGAGTCCCTCGCGGCTCGGCGCTGGGGCCTATTTTGTTCACACTTTATATCAATAAATTACGTCTGATTCTCCCTAATGCATTCAATTGTCCATAAGCCTATGATTCCACGCTATTATTGACTGGCAAATCTGAGGAACGGTTCCAAAACAAAATTGATAGTCACTCGGTAATTCCCAGTTTTCGAAAAATAAATAAAATCAGTCAAATAATTTTCCACACCAGACAAAAAAAAATATTCCAACGGTAGAAATTATAATAGATGATCAAACTATTGTCAGTGTTCAATGCTCTACTTTCTTATGTGTTAGACTTGCTCGACATTTATTCTTCAATATGCATTGTAAAACGTTAGCCAGGGCACTGAGTACCAAATGCTTTCAATTGAGATATCCCAAATCAATTCTGAACACTCAGGGGCTCCTACTTTTCTACTTCAGAAATACCGATTCCAGATTGAGATGTGGAATCACCATTTGGAACAACTCATCTGGCGCCCATGATGTTTATTGTTTCATTGAGAAGAGAGAATTTTGCGATGTTTAGCTAATGTTGCGAATGATGGTACTCCATTTATGGAATTATACAAATAATATAAGATACTACCACCGATATGGATTGCTTATAATGAAAATTTTGATATAGATATGTACATAAGCTACGCGAAAAGTTCGTGAAGAATAACTCAATTCATGATTGCCATAAAAGATCAACAAATAATTTTCATTTGTTCAAATTCAGATTAACGGTGCCTGAAAAAGCATCAGACAAATTGGGACTCAGACAATACAATGCTCTTACAACAGAACTAATTGATAGCCCACATACGTTAATTAAAGGAATTAAATTGCTTCTCCTCGACGTATGTCCCTATAGTATGAATGAGTTTTTCTATCAATTTCAATGAACTCAAAGTTTGTCTACTATATATAATCTATTACAAGTTTTGTCCATACTTAAAGTCTGTTTGATAGCATTATACCTGACCCGTCTGCTAGCTTCACAGCTTCATGGATTAAAAAAAATTGAATTAATTAAATATTTTTCTGTATCTATTTCGAGCAAATTATTTATTTTTCACATAGCGCTTTCGACCTAGAAGGTCATCTCCAGAGTTTGACAAGAGAAGACAAGATAATTTGACAGAATTCAGAAAAAACTGGTTGAAACTTATTTTTTGGAAAGTCAATTGTAGAACGGCAGACTTTTTGGCGATCCCGATAAGTAACTGCATGCACCAAAATGATAATAATTGTTAATCGAGATTCTGTATTGGACCTGTTTGTTTATATATATATATATATATATTTATATATATATATATATATATATATATATATATATATATATATATATATATATATATATATAATAGATAACTTTTCACCTCGAAATGAAGTGGGGAATCTGTAGTCGTTCTTATTCTGACTCACTCTGTATATATATATATATATATATATATACAGTCAGAATAAGACCGACTACAGATTCCTCACTTCATTTCGAGGTGAAAAGTTATCTATCATGGTATGTTCTAAAATGAATCCCCTCTGAGATACAGGGTATCGAAAATACGACAAAAATTAAGATTTAATTTTTCCTAAACCAGAAGCGTAGTTACGATGGTATGTGGTCATATGTTCCTTCATATTTTCGTGGGACAAGTGAATGGACAAATGAGCATTTGACAACAGTTCGGCTCATCGATACTCAACCTAAAAGTCATTCCATGTGCCTAAAAGTGGAGGTTTCTGAGATAATTGAGAAAAACTGAAGATATGTCCTTAGTAGAGACATAATTTCCTATGTGCAATAATCGCATAATGCTAATTTCTCACAACATATCGAACTATGTGTCAACCTCCTGTACATTTTTCAATGTTGGGAGAATCGGAAACATAGTAAGGGTGTGTCAGAATGAGACCGAGAACTCCATTTTTTCATTCATCATATTATTTGATCGAATCGACGTCGCGGATTCACTGATATGTGTACTTTCTTGCATATGATTGTTTTGACAGATCAACTGACAAACAAACCAAACCTCAAATTCATAATACTCCACTCAGAAAAGAGTTAAGGTTTGAAATAATTTTTGTAAAATCTGAAGATAAGTATTCCTAATTTGTTGAAGTTTATGTTGGAGTATCATTATCAAGGCCATTTCTGATTGAATTATAAAGGAAAATATTATCCAATCAACATGTTTTTGATGAAGATAAAACAATTATTTTATATTGATATCTACTTAAATGATAGAAACGGTTTAGTGGGCACACTACATAGAAACAAACAAGGCATTAAAACAAATGTTCAAATGGACCACCATTTTGTTCAATACACAATTGGCATCTCAGTATCATCGACTGTCGCACGCTTTGGAATATTCCTGGTGTATCCTGTACATGCTGCTGAAAATCTTGTCGTTAAATCTTCCACAGATTCTACAGGTATTTCATACACTTGGGATTCAAGGTATGCCTACAAAAAAAAAGTCTAATGAAGTTAAATCCGGAGAACGTGCGGGCCTATCCACCAATCATGGGATGTTTTAATTGAGCCGGAGCTGAAAAAAAGGCTACGTTTCTCCTTAGTTCCAAATTTCGTGTATGTTTCATGCGTTGATCAGTGGTGTACTGTACAGCCTACCACAAACTAACATGAAAGGCTCGACGTCGCAACTAGTTATTACGAATCGAAAGAAATCATTTAAGTAGATATTAATACACAACAATTGTTTTTCTTCATCAAAAACATGTTGATTGGATAATACTTTCCTAGACAATTCAATCGGAAATGGCTTTGACAATGATTCTCCAACATAAACTTATCAGTTTTTCGCAAAAGTTATTTCAGACCTTAACTCTTATCTAAGTGGAGTATTATGAATTTGAGGTTGGGTTTGTTTGTTGATCTGTCAAAACAATCATATGCAAGAAAGTATGGTAACAAATCAATGAATCCACGACATCGATTCGATAAAATAATATGAACCTTCATATAACGACCTCTTTGAGTTTTTATCACTCAAACTGGACTACATTCAGGAGAACCATCCAACAGCTGAAACCATAATCATGGGAGATTTTAATGTACATAACGCTGCCTGGCTCAAATTCTCTAACAAAACAGATGATGCAGGTCGTCAAGCCGAGGCCTTCGCCATCACTCATGGTCTAGAACAACTGGTCGAGCTACCAACCCGCATCCCTGATGTCAACAACCAGTCTGCCAATACACTAGATCTTTTCCTCACCACCAATCCTGACCCGTATAGAATAGAAGTTTGTGCCCCACTTGGAAACTCTGACCACACCCTCATCTCCACAACATGCTCTTTCCATTTACCATCGAGCTGCACAATACCACCCCGTCTCATGTGGCATTAAAATTCGGCCGACTGGGAAGGTCTTCGTATGTTTTTCTCAGCGTTTCCATGGAAGAGAGTTTGTTTCTCTTCAGTAGATCCAACACGATGTGCTGAGACAATTTCTGAAATCATCATGTTGGGGATGCAAACTTACATACCGAATACCGAAAGAAGAACATCATCCGATAAGACCTGGTTTAACAGAAACTGCTCTAGAGCTGTGGCTTCCAAACAGGCAGCATACCATCGATGGCTAAAAAATCCGGGCCCTGAGACCAGAGCAGCATATGTCGAGGCTAGAGGCATATGTAAAGAGACAATAGAATGCTCAAAGATGCCCACAAAGCCAAAATAAGATCAAAACTTGCTGAATGTCCTAACGGATCCCGTTCATTTTGGTCTTTCGTTAAAGCTGTGGGAAGAAATTTCACTTCCAGCTCATTTCCTCCCCTAACCAAAGAAGATGGAACACTAGCAACGACTGCCCAGGAAAAGCCAATATCTTTGCGCACCTATTTGCTGGAAATTCCACTCTGGATTCATCGGAAAACAACCCCGAACATTACACCTATTGACAGTCACATGCCCGAGATCACCTTTCGCCAACGTACTATCAGAAAGATTTTGCTGGGTCTCAACACCAACAAAGCCTGTGGATCTGACGGAATCCCACCGATTGTTCTCAAGAAATGTGCCCCGAACTAACACCTGTTCTTTGCAAGTTGTTCAACCACTCTTACAATTTGGGGTATTTCCGTCCAATTGGAAAATTGCAAGAGTACAGCCAGTCCCTAAAAAGGCAAAAGGCCCTACCTAGCAACTACAGACCTATCGCACTGCTATCTATTATTTCAAAGGTCATGGAAAAAGCCATCAACATCGAGCTCATGAAATATCTGGAAGACTCAGGAATTGTCAACGATAGGCAATATGGCTTCCGCCATCAGAGATCAACTGGTGACCTGCTCGCTTACGTCTCACATATATGGCAGCTATCTATTGAAAAGCATGGAGAAACTTTAGCTGTGGCATTATATCTCCAAGGCGTTCGATCGAGTTTGGCACCAGGGACTCCTCGCCAAGCTTCCGTCTTATGGCTTGCCCCCTCAGCTGTGTTCTCTGCTTGCTAGTTTTCTCTCAAACAGGTCTCTCCATGTAGTGGTCGATGGAGTTTCATCTGACACTCTACTCATAAATGCTGGTGTTCCGCAAGGATCCATTCTCGCACCAACACTATTTCTACTTCACATCAACGACCTGTTGAAAGCAACTTCATGTCCAGTACACAGCTTTGCCGATGATAGTACCCTCCATACCGCTTTCTCTTCCAGGGCCCCTATATCAGCCCGTGAAACCAGAAATGAACGAGGAAGAAATGTTAATAATATAAATATGGACTTGGCAACAATTCTGGAATGGGGATCTAATAACTTGGTAGAATTCAATGCAAACAAAACACAAGCATGTCTTTTCTCTAGAAAAGCCGATCTCACTGTGCCTAACATAACTTTGTCAGGAGTAACCATACCACTGAAGCCATCCATATCGATGCTTGGTATTACTATCAGCAATAACCTTTCCTGGGAAAATCACGTGAGGTCCATTGCCAAAAGTGCATCCCAAAAACTTGGTTTTCTGTTTCGTGCCAAGAGCTATTTCACCCCCAGTCAGCTGCTTATGATCTATAAGGCACAGATCCGACCTGTCCTGGAATACTGTTCCCATATTTGGAGTGCGGCACCTAAACATATCCTGAGGCTATTGGATTCTGTCCAAAAAAGGGCAATTCGTCTCGTCGGTGATGCCTCGCTTACAAACTCGCTCACTTGTCTGGAACACCGTAGAAAAGTTGGCGATTTGTCTCTATTTTATAGATATTTTCATGGGCGATGCTCTTCTGAAATATCAACAATCGTTCCTGCTTTGGCAGTCTCTTCGAGATTAACCCGTCAAGTTCAGTCATCACACCCCTTCGTGGTCACTTTGGAAACCTGCAGAACATCACTTTCCAAAGACTCGTTCATCCAACGAACAGCGAGGCTTTGGAACTCATTGCCTAGGGAGGTGTTCCCCGAGGCATACAACCTTCAGAAATTTAAGAAGAACACCAACTCCTACCTTCTTTCCCTAGGTTCCCACGATGTTCTCTGAACATTACAGGATATCCCTTTTCGTGGGAACCAGAACATAAAAAAAAAAAAAAAAATTCTGACTCACCCGTACTATGTTTTCGATTCTCCCAACATTGAAAAATGTTAAGGAGGTTGACACACATGTTGTAAGAAATTATCATTATGCGATTATAGCACATAGGAAATTATGTCTCTACTAAGGACATATCTTCAGTTTTTCTCAATTATCTCAGAAACCTCCACTTATAGGCACTTGGAATGTTTTGGCTTTTAGGTTGAGTATCGATGAGCCGAACGCTCATTTCTGCATTCACTTGTCCCAAGAAAATATGAAGGAACATAATATGACCACATACCATCGTAACTACGATGGTTTACGAAAATGAAAAATTATAACTTCAATTCAGCACGTTGATGAACCTTGATTAGTGTACCAAGTTTCAAATTCCTTCAGGAATTTTGGAGAAAACAAATTAAATCTTATTATTTTTCGTACTTTCGAGGGGATGCATTTTAGGAGATACCTTGATAGCAACTTTTCACCTTGAAATGAGGTGAGCAATACGTATATTCGGAAAGTATGATTTTGATTATATATCCACCTCGAAATGAATTCAGCTAATCAAATGCATTTATCTGACTAATCAAATCCCAATATCAGCGAATATACACCATGTTGCTAGTATATTCGCGAATATACACTACCACTTGCTATAAAACAAGTAGGCATTTACCATTGTTTTTACCAAACCTACCAAAATAATTCATTCAATGTCATTATTATACGTATATTTCCTTGGAAAATGTAAAGGTATTTATTGTTATAACTGCGAAGGTTTCAGTGAAATAATTATTTGGATAAAACGAAATATCAGGAAAGGCATGCAATACCTATTTCTGGTGAGTGAAAGTACAGAAACAATGACAAGATTCAAATTCCCGTATCTCCCCTAATGGTTAGCGGAAATGGGAATTGTATACACTGTTGGAAACAAAATTAAAATACTATTCAAACAAGGTGACACAAGACCCACCTTTCAATTTGTTTTTTTTTAACCAAATGACGTCACGTATGTGCGGGTGACGTCATTATGGAGATAAGTATCGTAAAAAGTAGTTATCGCAAAAAGTTGTCATTATGGTCCGATACAAGTATCCTTGATTTTATCGAATACCATCCAACCAATTTTAATTTAATTTTTTGCATAGTGATACTCCATACTAAGGCAGGACCATAGCTATGATTCATATACCCAGGAATTACCTTAAACTGAACTTATATTATATTTCGAAAACCATGCTGCATTCTTGGATGCGTACTGAATGAAATTGAAATGTTAATTCAATATCTGCAGAATTCAGATACAAAAGTTAATAATATTTTGTTGTTTAGTTTGACCTCTTTCAACGACGGGACATGTTCGTGTATTTTCGAGTTGTTTACTGAATGAATTGTATTTTCAATTAGATACGTGAATATTAATACACGGGCCTCTAATATTCATATGTAGATTCACTTGTATGAAGGCATATGTGGGTAGTCTGTTCTGTAATATATATAACATCAAGCAATATTTAATGTAGTGAGTGGTTGGCTACCATTAAAAAATATATATACTAAATAACATTTTTATTTTCTTGACATAATAATTATTTAACAATGGAAATATTTTTTTCAATTTTCGTGACTAAAATGTGACATATTTTAACTCAAATTAGTGAGAGAAGTTGTACTTTCAATCATTAGTGATTAAAAATATTTGTTCACGAGTGATTACAAGTGTTACCTAGGTTAACAATAAACAACCATAAAAAATATTGCTTCTAGCGCAGCAACGGCGTCTAATTATTCGTATGGAGTAGGCGGGTTTCCAAATTAAGTGGAACACAAGCAACGCTAGCGCAGATTTTTAATCTTAGGCTAGTTGCAATTTCGTTTCGACGAGTCAACGACACAAATAAACAAACATTTCTAAAAAACCTTCAGCAGTTGCATCATTCTGCGCGAAACATAGTTTATTCAATATTTTTGCTGTAATTCGGGTTGTAAATGGTATGTATATGCATAAATGCCTTAAAAATATTTAAGAAAACGTACTACTAGCATATTTCTTGGAAAAATTCACCCGTTTAAAGCCATCGACTTCGTGGTCGCAATACTGTATGTTAAAACAGACATTGGCAATAATAAAACAATATCAACAGCCCTTTCAAAATTAATTGCATTTTTTAAACAAATATCTGCTGGTTATTCTGCCAAGAAATCTAAAACATTTTCAAAAATCAACGTCGACCAACGAGCTCCAGATGAAATATATTTGCTTATAAAGGTAGGAGACGAAAATTATGTTTTTAAAATTAGTTTTATGTCATATTTTTCGAAGGTTGTTCTAGTTTTTGGTTTGGCCGGTGCTCTTAGATGCAACGAGCTTTGTAAGATGACGATACCTCATCATCAAAGTAACAATTACAAAAACGAAAGAAGGAATGTTCACCATTACGGATGGACCTACTAAAAATTTAGATAATATATATATATATATATATATATATATTTGACGTATATTATATATATATATATATATATATATATATATATATATATATATATAATATACGTCAAATTCAACATCGTCGATAATAAATGAACGAAGAGTGATACGTTAAAATAGGACGAATGGACCGAAATGAAAAATAGGGTTTTAAGAACATTTATACTTTCAGTGTCGATTCTCATATTGAAAGTATCTCTGAGGAATTTCAGTTATGCATAAGCTTGACTTGATTTTAAATTAAGCTTTATTTTAGCTCATCAAAATGATTTATATATCGAGTAGCTTGATCCAACCCATTGAACGGGATTGAAGTTAATTCGCGAAAAAACACATTCATATCATTAAAGTAAAATAAATGAATATTTCATTCTGGAAAATTCAATCACACGAAAAAAAATGAAAATGAATTGAATGGCATTGCGTCTTTTCTTAAATTTCTTGAGATTGATTTGGAGCAATTAAGTGATCTTACAAAATTTTCATTCAGTCTGTTTTTTTTGTTGTTAAGGAAGTTCCTGGAAAATTTCGATATAAATTGATGTAATCGGTGTTGATAAGAAGTATCTAGCCATTTTGGACAATATTTGCTATACCATCTCACGTCTACTTCACCAATCCAGAATATATTCTGTTCCCTCGCTCTATACTCTGACATATATTCCTGTATTTTACATTGCTAATGGCAATGCGTACTTTTTTTATTTACAAGCTCAAATTTTGCAAGTGGATTTTGACCGACTTCTAATCGTCCGAATAATTTGAAATTTGGCAGATGCTCATAATTCTGGAGACAATGCATTATGGAATTTTTGTTAGAGGAAAAAACAAAATGGCGGCTCCAGGATGGCGAGAGAGATTTGTAATTATAGTCCGATTTGATTCAAAATTGGTATATGGGGAGGTTCGTGGTCGGAAATTATGGAGTTTTGGTCAAAATTCATGAATTCGAAATGGCGGCTCCAAGATGGAAGACGAGTTTTGTGATTATGGTCCAATTCGAATCAAAATTGATATGCGGTGGTTTTCGGGGTCGGAGATTATGAATTTTTCGTCAAAATTCATAAATTCAAAATGGCGGCCCCAAGACAGAAGACGAGTTTCGTGATTGTGGTCCGATACGGTTCAAAATTGGTATGCGGCGTAATCGAAGAGACTTTGTAATTTAGATGCTCTACTTGAAATGAATAGATTGAGGCGAAGTAACTAAAAAGCAAAAAATAAAATAACTAATAAGAATTTTTTTAAAGACAAGCTTTTATTCAAGCCGTGTACTGATACGTATTAAATGAGTTTAAGTCATCACTGACAATGATTTGATTATTTTCAATTGAATTATTTGGATTCAAAAAGCTTGTCGCCCGAATTGTAATAAAATGAATACTTCGACAAGTTGTTACTTACCAACCAATCATTGTCCAATGAAATTAATTGGTACCTTCTTTTATGAATACTTTGTGAAAATTTAATACTTCAAGTTCCTACTCATCAACCAATCACTGCCCAATCAAATTAATTGGTACCTACTTTTATGAATACTTTGCGCGACAAACTTTTTGAAACCAAATAATTCAATAAAAAATAATTAAATCATTGTCAGCGATGACTTAAACCCATTTCATATGTTTTATTACACGGCTTCAATGAAAGCTTGCCCTTAAAATTTTTTTTTATTCGTAATTTTTTTTAGGTAATTTCTTAACAGACTCAATGATACAATATCATATTTGTCATAATGATATTCAATTTTCTGTAGAGAGATCAAGAGTATTCACTGAATATGATTCCATATACTTCGAAATGTTAGGCTTTTTTCCACTCGCTTGAAGAAAATCAATCCACCTTATAACGTTCGTCTAATATTGAAATATTGCATGCAATCCAATTTAGACCAGGGTAGATAATTTTTGAAACCAAAAAAAATTACAGTAGGATGAAACCCATTAGGAAAGGAGGGGCATATGATCAAAATGAAAGGAAAAATAAATTACGGTCGATCCGAGTTCGGGAAGTGGGAGGGGGTGAGTTTTTAAGGGTAAAAAATGGTTTATCTTGATTTCCGGCAAAACTACAAGTCCTATGGAAAAAAGTAACAATAAAAAGATCTACAACTTTTGTATTTGCAGATTTTTCACATAACCTCAAAATTTAGGTGAAAAATTCAAAAAACCAAGTTTTTGGTTTTTTATTTATATCTTTTTCAAAAAGTTTGGGGGCTTTTTGTTCGTTGAAATATCTACTTTCTGATGGTGTAAATAAAAATATACATTACTATAGGAAATATTCTTAGAAAATGCAAAAAATTGAAAAAACCTCAAATTCGAAATTTTTTTTTTAATCATTATGTACAATTTCATCAAAAAAATGTGATTGCTGCAATTTTTTTTAGTTAAAAAATTTATTTATTTTACTCGAATTACATTAATGTCATAGAAAATCTCATACAAAATAAATATACATGTAAATCGTACTATTGAATTTAGAAAATTAATTCTGATTACGCTATTCATTAATTTTTTTTTAAAAAACGGTAATCTTATTATTTATAAATACGTTATTTGAAATTCTAATCAGTTACTCATTCGTTTTTGTCTCTTTGGAGGCATTCGACAAATCTTTCCAACTCTAGTTGATCGTCGAAATCTTCAAGACCATCATCTTCGTCTCCAATGTTATTTCCAGTCTGCATTGGTTCTTCATCCATAATTTCATCTGAATCATTTACTTCCTCGTAGATTTTTTCTTCCATATTGGAACAATTTTCAGAACCATGACAATTAGTGCATAAATTTGTGCATTTTAAACCATGTTTTCGGCAGCCACATTTTAAACTGTTACATCCAGTTTCACAGCTGCAGCAAATAGTTTTGAGCAATACTTCCGGAATTAAATCCTTTTCTGTAAATTTGGGCATAATGCCATGCTGATGTTGCTTCCAGCCCCAATCTGTTGCTGTCAATTCGTTACCCAACCAAGTTTGAAGCTGATAATATGCTCTGTAACAATGTTGTTCTGCTGCTCCTTCTGTGGGTGGGAGGTTTGCCAAAATGAAGGATGATTTAATTTTTGCCAATTGATATTTTTGAAACCTTAATTGATTCAGTGTTATTTTTTCTTTTTTACATTTATAAATAGATTTGATTAATTGTAATCCATTTTTTTATATTTTCTTTACTTTCATCTTTTTTGTAAAAACATTGGCCAAATTTGACAAATTTTTCGCGTCTAATATAGAATTAACGATACTTTTCTTTCCTTTTCCGGCAAATCCAGATGTTGTATCGCAACCAGAAAAACAATGCAGAAATGCAACAACATTTTTGAAGGATTCGTGTTTGAAACTATTAGACGTGAAAAATAGATCCTTTCCATTTCCAGAGCCTGGTTTGAGAAAATAAATGTCATGATTATTTGAATTTAATTGATTTAAAAGAACCAAAAGATCAATATCTTGACCCACAACTATAACAGTTTTATTAGTATCTCTGGCAACTTCTATCGAGGTCTTAATTATGTCGGCATCAGCATCTTCTTCAACTTGTTTACAGGAAAATCCTTGTGACTATAATGTTTTCATTAAACTTTTAATTATTTTGTCCTTGTTTTTCTCGTTAGATAAAAATTTTTCTTGCGAAAATGGTATTTTTGTATGGTTTTGATAATCGAACTCTGGAATATTGTCTGAGGTTTTTCTACGATTACGTTCTCCTCTTTTAGATGAAGTAGCTGCTGGTACTGTTGTGACAGTAGCTGATTTCTTAATCTCGGGGTACCCATCAAAGACAATATAACTGCTTGCTGCGTAATGTTTTTCTACATAGCGCAAATATTTATTAATGATCTCTTCCACCGTTTCATTTTTCTGCCAAATTACTTTGTGCAGTAAAATCCACCGTCGACGACATGCATTATGCTGTCAGAATGCGTTGGTCGATTCACACTCTAAAAATAATTCGTAGAGTTGAGATTTTACATTTTCCTGAGGCCATTTTCTGTAAAAGTGACAATGGTAAAGGTGCAAGCTCGTATTGTAAGTAAGTTTCCATATCTTTTTTACTGTCGATCGTTAACGATATCCTTTGAAATAGCAATAATGGATCGATGGCTATAATATCTTCATTTACTTTAACGGAAGATTGAACTGTTTTGAGAGACAAGACTTTGTTTTTCCTTTTAAATTTAACACTGCCAAAATTCATTCCAACAATAGCTTGCAAAGATTTTTTTCCCTCTTCATACGCTTCATGGCAATTTACAGAATCATTGCCAATAATTCCAGAAAAAATGGACATAATGTTATCAGTCTGTGGAAAAGGATCATACCTGTTAAAAAAAAAATTTGTAATATTTGTAAATCAGCTACATCTCTTTTTATTCGATATTCCCTTGAATCAATGTGTTGCTCTGTACTTGTAAAAGAAACATTACAAAAATCTTCCATTTCATTGCAAATTTCGACAAGTATGATCATTGTTAAAACGAATTTTGTTAAAACACTTTCAGACATACCACGACCATGTGTAAGTCCACCCTGAGTTTTCATAGATCTCATCAAAACTTGTTCGATGGTCATATCCGACCAAACTCCCGACCAAAACTTGTGAGTACGTCTAATAGTGAAGAATCCTTCGGTGAATCTAGTAAATTCATAATCATCATTTATTGTGTCTTTAAGTTTACGCATATCTTGGAGATAAAGATGGGCAGATTTTGCGTATAAAAAGTGCCCACTTGCATGAAAATAGGGAAGCATTCTTTCCACGCATTTTAAATGTAATTCCCAATTACCTGCACGTTCAGCCCGTATGAAATCTTTAACCAATGAGATCATTTGCCAGTACTGCATCCAAAGTTTTGCGGTAGGACCTTTTTTTTGTACTAATTTTAGATGCTCAATCAATTTTCCTTTTATGATCTTAAATAAATAGGCATCTACAAATATTATTTAGAGAAGATTCTACAACTTTTTCAAAATATTGTAGATGTCTTATTAAATATTAACTTTATTAACTTATTTGTTTGTTAATTATAGAAGTATATTTTTCTTTACACCACCAGAAAGTAGATATTTCAACGAACAAAAAGCCCCCAAACTTTTTGAAAAAAGCTGATATTTTGACGTCAGAATTTTCGATTGAAAATTAGGGTGCTTTTTTGATATTAAATTAAAATGAAGCGAAAAAATAAATATTTTTAATCAAATAAATTACAGTGTATTTGGGACATAATAAGGTAAGTTTTCACCAAATTTCGTAGAAAAAAAAAATTTTTTGAAAAAGATATAAATAACCAACCAAAAACTTGGTTTTTTGAATTTTTCACCTAAATTTTGAGGTTATGTGAAAAATCTGCGAATACAAAAGTTGTAGATCTTTTTATTGTTACTTTTTTCCATAGGACTTGTAGTTTTGCCGGAAATCAAGATAAACCATTTTTTACCCTTAAAAACTCACCCCCTCCCACTTCCCGAACTCGGATCGACCGTAATTTATTTTTCCTCTCATTTTGATCATATTCCCCTGCTTTTCTAATGGGTTTCATCCTACTGTAATTTTTTTTAATTTTTTACCATTTTTGTAGGCTTTGACCCTGGTCTAATTTGTTTTGATGTAATATTGCTGTCATCTCTCGCTGCTTGAATCATATGATTTAAATTTCTTACAGGTTATCTCGGTGAGATTCACTGAAAGTACATGTGCCCTTATTTCTAATTTGTCTAACAGCATGTTGATAATAATTAAAACCATGGGTAAAGCACAATATGGATCACCCTGCAAAATTGTTAAGAGGGTTCTGAAACTCTCCAGGTATTTACCTACTCATTCTTTTCAGTATACCTCTGTATTCACTGTTAGTTGTTTAACGCTCAAAATAAGACTTCCCTAACTCAAAGACCTACAGATATCATTTCAAATGTAGAATTCCTTCTAGTTGTGTTGTCTAGATTACGCATAGTCGTCATCAAATTAGGTGACTCACATTTTCTTAAAATGTGTATATAGTTTGTTCAGTCAACGAATTTCATTAAATCATCAATGCTGTTGCTTTGAAGAGCACGGGTAAACCAGTAATCTCAATAACCTTTCGCCCGCCAAACCATATGTGTTTTTATCTTTAAACGAGCATATATATATATATATATATATATATATATATTTCGGAGAAAGGTAGTATTTGCTGGACTCGTTAAGATCAGGCTATGTGTGCTAGTTGGGTAGGCAGCATGCAGGAAGTATACTCTTGTAACACTTATTCCACTATTTCGACAAACTTTATTGTCATCATCAGGAAAAGCTACAATGTTGTTAAAATACAGTAAACAGTGACAAAACAGTGGATTCTAAAAATACTTACAGTGTTTATGAGGTTATGTGCATCACATGGTATAAAATTGACGTGTACATTACAAACATATTAAAAAACAATTCGTGAAATGTCAATAGACGTAGTCATCACAATTCCTTACAATTATTCTCAATTATAAAATTTCTGTTAGGAACAACAACCATATTACTAATGTAAATAAGGAAATCTCACAGCTGTCACCACACATCAAGCTTAGAAGAAGAAGAAAAGTTATTTCATGAGGTTGACAATTGACATTAGGTACGTTCCTGCGTGGAACTATACTAGAGTGTAAACATAGACCGACTGAACCCAACCATGGATCGAGAAATTTGCATTGTAGATTGGGAGTCAACCTTCTTGAGGTACTTGCATTATTTCACTGGTACCTCTAAACTTTATGAGATGGTGCTATATGACAATATCCAAATTAAATGTTCAAGTTTTTCTTTGGTTATTTCAATACTGTTATTCAAAATGTGTATTTGTAGACAATATGTGCTTTCGGTAAGATTGCAATGCAATTGTATGTTATAAGTGTGTGATTCGTACCTCCAAAAAAACACGATTTCATATAAAAAAACCACCGACCAAAGCTCGGTCGTCCAGATACTGAAAACTAAAGGGACTGAGCAGGCAAAACAAAGTCACCTATGGGTCCCGGAGTATACCAGATTGAAGTAAAATGAAATAGCCGATAAACTCGTAAAAAAGATCTGAATCAGCATTCGTTGCATCTGAACCTTTTTGAGGAATATAATATTAAAAAGTGGATTAGAACACACAAATGACAAATATTGGGAAGATATCTAAGGCATGAGACAAGCGAAGGTATTTCTGGGAATACACAATCAGAAGAGATTTACTGAATGCATCACTCTGAGAAAGAACAAAATCCGCATACTAACAGGCCACTACCGACTGTAAGGACCCCCGAAAAATTGGGATTAGTATAGGAAGCAAAGTGCAGATTCTGCTAGGAGGAGTATGAAACCTTCATTCACATCCTCTCAGAGTGCGTAGTATTGCGCAACTCCAGAGCACTATATCTGGGAGCATATGATATAGAAGAGCGATATTTACCCAACTTACCCATTCCATATCATGAACTTTTTGAAAAAATGTAATTTGAAGGTCAATTAATAACGTCGAAAGGAGATACAATAAATCTTACTGGTCATAGTGAACTTAAAACCCTTAGCCACATACCCAATATAATTAGGATCGCACCAAAATAGATCTGTGAAGGTGGCAGTCGAAAAAAACCTAACCATATACGTACATACATATATGTTTCTTTTCTGTACTCTGGTTTTAATTTTTTCGAGAGGTCTCTTTTTTTTCGAATAAGTCTAAACGTCTCTTTATTCTGTTGGGTCAGAATTAATTTTCTCCTCATTTAAGTGAACAGAATAATCACACGCTGTAGGCATACTCATATTCACTACGGTTTTCGTAGCTAAAAATGTCTTACTATTGACTGCAACAGGTTAAAGACGCACAAACGATTGAACCTTCAACGTTTCAGTCACATCCGCCGACAAACGCGGGGGTGTTTGTATGATTGCATTGTGTGAAGAAAATTAACAACAAAGGACACTATCACACTGGAATTTAGTACTATCCCACACGTATCCCATTTGGTAGTGCGGCTAGCCGAGACACTGCTTTGGTGCGACTGTACTTTATCATAATGACATATATTGGTCAAAAATATTGAATTTTTTGCACATTCTTTTTGCTGATCGAATACAACACAGTATGCATTAATAAGGTAAATTTTATGTTACCACGAATTATACCGCGCACTTTACTGGATTCTGAACCTGTCATTTGAGTCGCTTGCCTGAATGAACCTGCTCTCATTAGCGATGTCCTTCATGAGCTCATTAACACCGAGATCGTTCGCGACAATCCCTTCTCGATCTATTCGACGATTCTAGGGCGTTCTTTTGGTACCTTCTGCAACCCTGCCTGGAGTCAGCGAGTGTGAATCTTGCAGTGACGTAGTGTATTCGTTTTCGTAACAGTAATTTGGAAAATGATAGATAACTAGTAGTTGAAATTTATATTTTTTTCCTTTCTCCATTAGGAACTTGGATACGTCAAAAATGATGAGTTAACGAAGTTACATTCTCATCGCATATCATAGATGGATGAAATTGTTGAATTTGAAACCCCTCTAGGCATTCTTGGTTATATAACTAATTTTTGCTGATGTGTACAACATTTGTTATGTGGGACAAGTTATTTGAGATGAAAACTTTCGAGTTTTATCATTGATCATGTTCCTCCGCAGGATGTGTAATGCTAGAACTCCTCCAGTGACTAGTTATAATTCACTATGAATTTGGGATAGAAATTTAAATCTTTCACAAGATTCAGGACAGTGCAAAATACAAGAATACATTATGTATTTTGGTGCGTAGCGGTATCGTCTGTTTTCGTAAAAATTTTAGTTCGTGCGTTTTTAATATTTAATTATTATATTCGATTTCATCATCAGATTCACTATCATTTATTTTCATCACCATTTTATATAAACTTGGAAAATTCTCTATGTATAATTTCTCGATTTTTATTACATTATCGATTACATTTTTTCCGTTCTCAGCCCAAATATTCTTAAATTGCTTCTGAATTTAGGTTACAACACTTTCAGTCCAATGCAGTGATATTAAAAATACACCTTGGCAACTATTGGACCTTTCTTACTTACATTCCTGGTCTATTTGATGAATTTAATTTCACTGATATGTCAGTTGTTTCGCCCTGATTCCAATACAAACATTTCACATACAACTTTACTTATGGGCCTCAATCCTTATAAGATCATTAGAGAGACTTATTTTCCTTGTATTTCCGGGGCCAATTATTATAATTCTATACTCTGTTGCGCGGGAGCTTTTTGTCGAAAAGACATTTGGATCAATTGCTTTAGAATTTTTCATATGCACAGTGACCTTCAAAAAGGATAATTACTAGGATTTGGAACTCCTTGGATAAATGTTTTTTCATTAGAAACATTATAATAGTTACTTGGTCCTAGGAAAGCTTCAATTTTGAAATGAATCTGTGATTGGTTTCTTTCTCATTATCGCTTCCTTGGCTATAATTCTGCCACGATCGCCACATTTTCACTGTCAAATAAATCTAGTCAATGATTTTTCCATTACTATATGATGCGATACGTATAATTTGACCTGAAACCTGTGAATCTAATTAACAATTGTATCTTCTTCAATCGTTTTCGAATTTCTGTTTTCAATTTAAAGCAATTTATATACAAAAAAATTATATTTTTCAAAATTATCAAGAATTTCAGATAATACGGCTCGTGGAAGTTCACCTATAACCGATGAATGTAATTAGGACATTCACCTTCTTTAATCCTCTTCGACTCTGTATCTGCCATTTAAACCAATGTAAAACTCAGTTATTGAGAAATTTCAAATAATATTCATACATCCAACAGGCCGAAGCCCAATTATAGGAGTACATAATATAGATTACAACATGTGGTTGAAAAAGTTACAAGTAATGATACATTCACTTATATAGGTTAGTAGTAGTTAGAGTACAATATCTGGTTGGAAGGATTATAAGTAATAATGATACGTTCATGGGTTAGTCCGAATGATGACACGTTCATAGGTTAGGCAGAAAGTAAATTGGAAACGGTTTGTCTGAATTGATTCTGAGTGAGGAAGAAGAGTCAACTGTTTATTACAATTTCTGCACATTGAGTTTATTAGAGAATGAAATTTATGTTGTGTATTTGGAACGTTGAGTTGAAAGGTATTTTGATACCGGGAGGCTAGTCGAGATATGTTGAAATCGATTAGTGAAAGTAGAATCGAAGAATCCAAAGAATTGTGTATAAGCCTGTGTATAAATATTAGATCCCCGATATATCTTCTCTTTTTCAAATTTAATGCAGAAGGAGATTGGGTTAATAGACCCTTCACTGCATCTTTATATCACTCCTACGTTCAAGGCCCCTGTTCGGTGGCCAGGTACAGTAACGGGCGAGCCAAATACCTTTCTAGATAGGATTCGAAGAAAAGCCTGGCAATAACAAGTTCTCACGGAGGTGCCTTCTCTGCACCTTTTACTCGAACACGGGAGACAAATGGGAGGACTAGTGGTTTTATATATATGGACATCCCCGATTGTGGAATCTGTTTCGCCCTCCAATATGTACCACGGTGTTTTAGGCACAAGTATCCGCTCTAATCGTCTGTGTTCGAGAGAACGTCAACAGAGGCTACCACGGTCAGAAAAATCACTATATGCAGTGATAGTAAGGCGGCGATTTACATTCACAATATTCATAATCAGTTCATGACTGGTATCGGAATGAATTGGCAAACTGCAGTATGTATCTTCGACCAAAAAGTTGAGCTTTTATGGGTACACGGAAATGAAAACGTCGACCATCTGGCCAGAAAATGGGCAAGATGCTCTGGGATAGTGTCAGAACTAATTCTGGAGGTCCCCCGCTCATAAGCTATATCAACCATGAAGTGAATTCTGGTGGACAAATGAATAGAGAGTTGCTCCAGGCATGAGAGGAGTGAGGACAGAAAGAAGGTCTTCCTGCAGATAAGAGCAGTAGTAGTGCTCCTCACGGGGCACTTATATCTCAACAAGCACTCCTCACATCCTCGCCGATTTCCCAGTAGTGGCAACAATTAGAAAATCGCACTTTGGATATGTTTTCCTGAACTCAGAGTGTGTAACAACAAGATGAACTCTTTTCCGAATTCAGCTACCACAAGGACTGAAACATACTCCCAGTAGTAGTTGGTGGATTTGAAACGCTCATATACCATTGAAATTATTCGAATCATATCTGAATGAGCGTACTTCGACTGTAAAATGGGATGGAGTCAGATCAAGTTCCAAGAAAGTCAGGCTGGGAGTCCCCCCTGGGCCTATACTCTTTTTACTATACGAAAATGACTTGCCAGTTCACGTCACAAATTGTCACATAACTATGTTTGTAGATAATAGCCCCATCACAGTTGCTGGTAGGGATATCGAAGAACTGATAAAAAATCAACTTGTCACAGTTTCTGGTGTCACAGAACAAGTTGATATTGAATTCATCAAAGCTGTTCATTTTTACAACTGAAAAAATGATATACCAAATAATATCCAATAACTGGATGATATAAAAACGGCAAATGAAGTTATATTTCTAGGAAATCAATTAGATACAAGTCTGGACTGGAATATGCAGATTGATAATGACTGCAATTAATTTGAGAAAGCCTTCTTTGCCTTAAGACAAATGAAAACATCCTTAAACACATCAGTTATCTCATAGTCTGCTTTAGCGTATCCACATTTCTCTAAATGGATTTGTACTAGCGAATTCCTCAAGGTATTTGGCACAAAAACTAATATTGGTGCTTATTTTCAATATTAATTACATAGAGAATTGTAAAACCAATATTAATTCGGGAAAAGTTGTTAACGATTGGAACTTAAATTTGTCCAGAAGGAGTTCATAACTATAATTTCTCTGAGGGGATTCTTTGTAAAATAGGTATTTTAGGAACTTCCTTTGCTTCCAATTGCTGAGATAGTTTATTGGTGATATGGATTCCAAATTTGACTTCAGTATTCCAGTTTACTTCTGACCAACGTATTATATAACAGACAAAGTGCATCCAGAGGGTTGATTTCACTAAAAGTTCGAAACAGAAAACCCAGTGATTTCATACCTTTTGAGATTATTGCTTCGTAGTGATAAGTGAAAGTTAGTTTATGGTCCTAAACAACACCCGAGTTCTTATGCTGTGTGATTCTCGATAGCGGCTCTTTGTTAAGCAAATAATTGTACAACAGTGGAATACTTTTTCGTGTTCATGTTATTACTTCACACTTTCTAGTATTCAATGAAAGTTCATTTACTGAACACCATTTTTCTAAAGAATTTAGATCGTTTTGTAGTGAAATAGAATCACTTGGACCATTAATTCGTTTGTGTAATTTCATGTCATCAGCAAACAGAAGGGTTTCAGATTGACTTCAGTGCATATATCATTCACGAATAAAAGAAATAATAGTGTTCCCAAAGTTGATCCTTGTGGCACACCCGATTTCGCGACAAACTCTGAGCATTTTACTCCTTCATATTCGACAAACAATTTACGGTCTAACAGATATGTTTTCAAAATATTAATAAGGTTTGCAGAAAAGCCAAAAGACACCAGTTTTTGTAATAGCCTGTCGAATGCCTTACTAAGATCTGTGTAGATCACATCTACTTGCGATGTTGAGTCGAGGGCGTCCACGACATATTCAGATATGCAAAGGTACCCGCACCCATTGATAATTTGATCTCGAGTTCAATTTATTATTTGAATGTGTAGGTCATTACTAGTACTCGTAGTGCTATTTGTCGAGGCATCGCTTACAATATCGGAATCCTCCCTCTGTAAACACTCTCAAAGTGGTTTGCAAAAGAGTCAATGATTTGCTGTGGATCAGCGATCTCTTTCCCTCTATAGTTCATTTTACCAGGAATGCGGGATTTTTTATTTTTTAGATTGATGTAGTTCCAGAAGTTTTGTGGATAACATTTCAAACTGCTTTCCGAAATGTCGATAAAAGTTTGTCTATTTCAGTTTTTATATATTTCCTTAAATTTTTTACGCGAGTTAGGTAGATGTTTAGTTTATGTTTTCGATACATTTTCAAATGATGATTTTTTTATTTTATTTTATTTATTGTGCTTTGGGTAAACCAAATAGGATATTTATATTTTTTTCGTTTCGATAAAGGTTGGTTGGTTGGTTGAAGGCTGACGAGCCAGAGACAGGGTTGGCACTTAGCTTCCCTTAACACTGCGACCAGCTGGGGTCTATTGTATCACTCTGTCGTCAGTGGTTCCTCATTCAAACAGGTTTGTGCCTTCAATTAGGTTAAGAAGCCTGTTGATAAGGTTCTTCGGATTCATGCCTGTTTCCGGGCTGATCTCTCCAAAGGTTCTGTGTCGCCTACTACTTAGGGCGTCACAGTCGAAGATAATATGAGAGGCTGTTTCCTCCTCTTCATCACACAGCCTACACTCCACGGTTTCCCTGCGTACTCCCATGGTGTTTAGGTGTTTTCTTAGGCCGCAGTGTCCAGTCAACAGACCTATTATTATACGAGCCTTCGTTCTGTTCAGGTTCAGAAGGTCAGCCGTCAGGGTCCGGTTTGGATGCCCTACCATGACTTTGCTGTGTATTTGCCCGACAGTTTGATCCCAATATTGTTGGTGTCTTCTTTTTATCCACTCGTCGATCAGGGTCCTGCATCGGTTTTTGCTAATTCCGTGTGCAGGTTCTGGCCCTGTGAATAGCGTTTCAGATGCTTGTCTAGCTAGCTGGTCCGCTTTGACGTTGCCTTCAATGCCTCTATGACCTGTTCGATAAAGGTACACATTCTTCTATCAAATTTATTAATGGTGTGCTGAAAAGCTCGCTAGCAATATTGACATCTGAACAGGATTCTATTATAGTCCAGTTGAATTCGGTTAGCAGTCGATTGAGTTTCTCCCAGTGATTTTTTTTGAAATTCAGGCGATCAATGTGAGTGAAGAAATTATTGTTAACATATTGAGTGTCTTGAAATTCAATTAGTAAGGCTGGGGTGATCCAGAGGTACTAACGGGTCACTTTCACATGTCACCACGCAATCATTTACCAATGGAGAAATCACTAGGTCTAGTATTCTATCATAACAATTTATATTTCTATTCAGTTGAATATGGCCTGTGAAGGCTAAGAAGCAATTAAGACGAGCCACTAGATTTGTTACAGGAGTGTCTCTGTCATCATAATAACTTTTCAGTTCTGGAATATTAAAATCCCCTTTTATCATAGTGCGGTTAATGCCTTGAGAGTTTTCAAAAGTTTCTAGTGGTGCTTCAAATTCAGTTAAACTGGAGTTTGGTGGAATATAGACTAGTATTATGGAATATGAGGTGTTGTTTTTAGAGATATTTTAATACAAATAAGATCGATTTTTTCTACGTTGTAAAAGTTGATTGAAAAATAGGTCATAGCCAGTATCACCCTGGTAAAGTTTTGTCCAAAATCTGGAATTGTTTTGCAGTTATTTCAAACCCTCATTAATTATTTTTTGTAAAACAATTGTTGAATCAAATAACATGTATTTGAATCAAACAAATAAAAGTATCGTATATGCATGACAAAATATAATCCCAAAATTAGAATTATTTCTCGGTTTTGAATAAAATTTAAAGTTTCAATCAACTGAAACTAATTTGCATGAACCAAATATCTTATTCGACCAACTCTATTCATAACTCATTTTGGCAGAAATGTTGTTTCAACCATGTAATTATTTTGTTGAATCGAATAATCAGATCTACAAAATTAGCTGATTGCTTTAACAAAAATATTCATTCAAAAAAGTATTTATGTCGAATTGATGAATTCAATAAAATGTAAAATGTCAATTCAACAAAATAAGCTGATATCTTCACTACAAATATTTATTCAAATGAGTAATCATTTTGTTAATCAGTAACATTATCTAAGGAAGAGTCAGTTCTGCGAACGCATCGCCATCTATTGCATATAGTTTAACCAATATAATATTCTTCTATTTCAATTATTCATGCAAAGAACGCATAAAAATACATTTTTTCCATGACAAAGGATTTCTTCATTTTCATCAGTGGCGTCCCTGTTAACATGCCCTGTCATATTTCTTGATCAAAATAATGATTCGCCACTGTCTTTTATCCATATTAATATCATTTTTGTAATTGTCCTCCATCTTCTCATAGAAATGGTCTCCTGCATTTTTTTTGTCCGGCGGACGGTTTTTGATTTAGAAAATAAAATACATTCATTTGCTTGCCCCTATTCGATTTTTTCCTAATTTCACAATTGTGGTAACCTTAGGATCTAGGCAAGATTTTTATAATTTTACGGTAACTTTTATTCAGTTTTTGTAATCAGTACGCATAATAATACATTATTTATTTTTTGAAACATAACTATTATGAACAAAAAATACCAAAATCAAATTAACTGTTCAAAATGTCCGCCTCCTGCAAGTATGCACGCTTCAGCCCTCTTGTCATTGACTCGTGTACTCTTTGGAAAATTCCTGGAGTATTCCTTAGTGGTTCACAGGAAACTATTACGCGGTTTCGCAATTCTTGCTCAGTTAGAATTGGTTAACTGTACAACAAAGTCTCAAGATGTCCCCAAAGAAAATAATCAAAACTGTTTACGTCTGGGGATCTAGCTGGCCATGACTCTGTTTCCCCATGACCTATTCAGCAATTATGAAAGTTTTGGTTTAAATATTCGCGTGCCAGAGCAGTAAAATGAGCAGGTGCACCATCGTGCATAAACCACATGCGATTTCGAATTGAAATAGGAACATCTTCCAACAGAATTGGCAAATTCTACATGGTAAAAAAAAGTCCAATTAGGTAATCTCCCATTCCAGGCCAGAAATTTTATGAGAACTGCTCCTGGTGATGAGATTCCAGGACTGCATGCGGATTTTCCTCGGCCCGAAAATGATTATTATGAAAATTTCTGATCCTGTTTTTGGTAAAATTAGCTTCGTCCGTGAATAAAATTTATCTGTCAAATAAAGGATTTTCGGTAACTTTCTGGAGAAACCATCAGCAGAAATTCACTCGTAATGAAAAGTCTCGAAGAAGTAGAGCCTGAACCCGTTGAATGTGATAGGGATATAATAAATAATCATGAAGAATCATCCATACTAGAATATGGGCGATATTCGAATTATTGGCAACTTGCCTCGTACTTATTTCAGGATTTTCATCAACTGAATTTAAAACAGCTACCTCAATTGCTGGAGATCTTGCATTCCGAAGTGCTCCTTTCAAGTGGTGATTTGGCTCTCTAGAGTTCCTGTTTCACATAACCTTCTGTGGGTGCTTGAAATAGTTCCAGCAGGAACCATTCTATTTGGGAAGCGCTCTTGATACAGTCTCCTGGCTTCAAATGCGTTCCCGTCAGCAAGCCCATACAAGTAATGAATGTCTGCTGATTCGGTATTTGTAAAATTTACCATGTTTTTTTTAATAAACAAGTTTTTATAACGTAAATAATATCACGTATCTAGCTAAAGAAGTGTCAAAGTTGTTTATGTTGAAAACAACGAAATGTGTTCTTAGCATACTAGATGTTTCTAGCCCACAAGATAATCCTACTACTCTTCAACGGCTGATTTCGCATAGGGGCAAGCAAATGAATGCATTTTATTTTCTAACTCAAAAACCGTTCGCCGGACGAAAAAAAGACAGGAGACCGTTTTCATGAGAAGATAGAGTATAATCACAAAAATGATATTCATTTGGAAAGAAGACAGTGGAGTATCATTATTTTGATCAAAAATATGGCAGGGCATGTTAACAGGGACGCCACTGATGAAAATTAAGAAATCCTTCATCATGGAAAAACATTATTTTTAGGCGTACTTTGCATGTACCAAAATTGAAAAAAAGCCAAACTTGTTTCAGAGATATTGGAAAGGAACTGATTTTTTTGTTAAATTTTAACATCGTGTATCTCAGAAATAAAGCGGTTGCGGAACTATGTTCATATGAAGATTTTTTTTAAATCATCCAAGGATTATCGTCCTTTAGGATCAGCATTCAATTATGAAACACCCTATATTTATGTTGAAACAAATTTTCATTCAACATGAGTTGGAGATTGTTTCAATAGATGACCATATATTCAAATCAAAGAAATGTTAGCATTGCATTGAAATATAATGATTCTATCAATCGAATACACATGTGTTTTGGGAAGAATTTTATTTAGTCGGGTCAAGTCAATAAGAGGGACCAAAGAAATTTGGTTAAAATAACAAATCCCTTTTTCCGTGTTTTTTCTTCCAGAATACCAAAAGTACCATACCAGAATGAAAAGTTAAAAAAATGCTGAATAAGTTTTTTTTACTGTCTTACAACAACAGGTATCTTTCATTATTAATAATGCGTTCTCTTATGATCATCTCACAGAGATTTTCGAACAGATTCCTTTTGGAATATAACCTTCTTTTCATTCATGAGTACAAGCTAGATAAATTTATCGAATGCTGTTTTCACAGAACTGATACCCTTATCTTCTATATAGTTTGATGTTTACTTACATATGTCAGACCGTTTATCACATTGATATTTGTAAATGTCTGAACGGACTCAAATATTATTCAACATTAAAAAATATTCATTCCATTCAATGATATCCTGTCTGCGTTGTTGATATAGGTGGCATCTGGGGTGAGTCTACGACATTCGTCTGGATTATTTCCGAAAGGGTTGATCTGAATTTTCTGAAGTTAAATGAGGTTTGGGCTCTTCTTCGAAATAAAATTATGAAAGTTGACATTTCACTCGTCCCCATATTTTATCCAATGGTTAGAACTAGAAAATAATTATGTGAAAATTCTGAAAAGAGTACCTAAAAAATAAGGAGTACCATGCAACAGGAATTGTCATAAGGACCCAACAACCTTCTTTCCATTTCGGAAGGTTCTGGGGACTTTGCTGTGGATATACACTATGAAAATCCGGTGGTATGGCCAGTCGCAAAGGTAAATTCCACAATTTATTCATTTTTATTCTGGAATTATCATCAATCAAGTTCTTAGTGCTAGTGAAAGTACGTAAAGCACCTTTGTGTTTGTAAGCACTGCGCTTCCGAGCACTTTTTTGGACCAGTGCTTAGAGCATTTTACGAAAATGCTAAGTACTTTGTAATCCCGAAAAGTTCTGCAGTGCTCCGGATCACTTTTCGGCATTACTAAGCACTAAGCCTTCCCTTTCCTATGAATCTATAAATGTTGTCTAAACCTAAAAACGCGGAAGGGACACCTCTAAGAATTACTAATCGCATCCGCCTCTTTATATTATGCACATTCGAGAGATAACTCAAGTGCCTAAATATCTTAGCCTTTTGAAAAGTCGCTGAGTCCAATTAGTTTTTAAAAGTGCTGGGTAATCGCGAGCATTTCATAACTGAAAGCACATAGTGCTCGAAACTAAAGAGCACTTTTCGAGAGGGCTTACTGCTCGAAGGACTTTTCCTCAGTGCTTAGCGCAGCTCTCATCATGGGACATATTTTTCATTGGAAAACCCGGCAGCACTTATACACTGAAAAAAGTGTTTTGTGAAATTCCAGTTAAAATCATGGCCCTAGATTTTCGCTGTAATTGATTACCTTTGTGGTTGTGAAATTTCACAAGAAACTAGGAAATTCCCAATTCTATTGTGAACAGTTCTGCCTGAGAAGACTCCAGAATAATTGTGAAATTAATATTATCTGTATTCCTACTTTGGGAAATTACTTGAAAATTGTGAAATGACATTGTAAAATCACAGTTCAACTGGAATAGTATTGTGATTTCACATGTTACTTTGACCATATTTTTGTGAATGCAAACGTGTTGTGAAATTGCATTGTGGGAATAATTTCTTGTATAATCACATCAACCGAGAATTTATCATGGCAATATCACAATTTAAAATTCCAATGATAATGTGAGTTCACGATATTATTGTGAAATTACCTGAAGCAGGTGATTATGGATTGTAAATTCACAATGATCAATCACAATTCCTTTGTAAATATACATGGAACATGTAATAATTCATTGTATAAAAACACCAGTACTGCTTAACAGTATTATTGTGAATTCACGTTGGTCTTGTATTTACAACGGTGTTTTCACATCTCCGGCAAGGGAAATCTCGCAGAACGTGTGAACTTGTTATGTGGATTCCTGTCAAAGGGCAACAAAAGCTCAACAACGGACAGTTCTGAAAACGAAGTGCTCTATTTTAGAATTTGATATTCATAATATTTTCACATGGTACATTTCTAATTTTTAAGTATCCATGAGAAAACTGCTTCCTCAATGAAAATCAAATTGCTCATAAAATTTTTGGATCGTTAATATTTCAGCAAAAATAAAAAATTCACCGACCTCTTGAAAAATGTGGAAGAAATTGAAACATTTTTTATTTTGATGCTTCTTTATTTAACAAAATTATTGTGATCCACAAATATATATATATATATATATATATATGTGTATATATATATAATACATTTATAACCACAAAAAATAAACGAAATCGATTGTACATTGTCACCAAGAAAGTGAGGTTTTTTTGCAATTATCGATTTTATTGAAATTGCACATTGCAAAGAGCTTTTGCTTGGAGAATAATTTGAATTACACATTGAAAATTAATCGCGCGATTTGATGTACGAATATCACAAAAATTGCACTTTTCCAAAAATAAGAAAATTTTCCTTCAACTATTTTCAAAACTTCGAGGGATAATGCCATTCTCATATTATTTTGAAAAAAAAAGTCAAATATTATATAGATTTCTATGTATCATTTGCCATCATTTTCCGAGCAGAAATTTTTGGCATAGTCAAATTTTGAAAATAATTGAAAAGAAAAACATGATGTACACTTTTTACAGTGACACTTTACATATACAATGTCACAAATAATGTGCGTATGTGTGATTAATATTTTCAATCAATGAAATAAACGAAATTTTACTTTGTGGACAGGTTTTGCTTCAAAAATGGATTGGTATGCAAGGATAAAGAATTTATTGCTTTCTCAATTTCAACTCGGTATAGCTGGAGAGTTTTAGAATTTTGTTAATTTCTATCAATTTTCAACACAATTTTACGCAATATGAATGAAACCTCATTTATGGTACATTCGTGGCATGCATAGAGTTTTTTTCGCCAGAAGAAAAGTCGTCCGTCTTTTTGCAAAGTTTTAATTTTTCCATATTAATGAAGAAAGCTGACTTTCAGTTTTTTCATATTGTATGAAAATCAATTGGGTGAAAGTAGTAGAAATTTAAAAATAAGAAAGGGCACGGTAGAGTGTTTGAAATTATTGGTGAGGTTTTAAAATAATAATAATAATAATAATGGAAAGTAATGAACTCGTTTTTTGAAATTTCCATAAAAAATCAATTTTCTGCTATGACTGTCATGAATTTCATTTATGTCATCTAATGAAAAACTTCCATCTGGTGCGCACTTCGATTGTGGCCACTAACGTATAGATAGTACATACAGTGTATACCACAAATAGATCTATGAATATAAGTTAATGGGCAGTACGAGTCGCAAGTATTCATTTCATTGTTTTTTCATTTCCGTCCTGAATTCCAATTTCTATTACCAACCGATGTTGATAAAACTCAATCAACAACTTTTCTCGATAAAATTGCTTGGAACCTCACTTGATTTTTGTAATTGTTATTATTTCATTAACATCTGCTTTATTGAAGAGATTTTACTCATACTTTGCATTTTTCAGATTGAGACAAGTGAGAGCTTGATTCTGGATTTAAATGATTTTTTTGTCACTTGCAACCTTTCATGTGCACATACCCTGGTGAAAATTTGTTTTACCAAAACTGAAAAGCAAAAAATAAAATGAATCTTCTTAGTCTTGATGATAATTGAGCTCCCAAACCAGTGTGAGTAACTAATTTTGAGTCGGCGCCAAACTAACAATTATCGAAGATCATTATATTACTTCGAAAAAGTAATCAGAACGCCGCTGTGCATGTCGCTGCCATCATTTTACGCTTTACCTAATTCAATTGCTAGTTTGTTTGGCGCCGACTCAAAATTAGTTACTCACATTAGTTTAGGAACTCAATTATCATTAAGACTAAGAAGGTTTATTTTATTTTTCGCTTTTCAGTTGATTTTTTCGTAGGTTTAATTTTTTGTTAAAAAGTTTCTATTTTTAAATTTTTTGTTGCTGAAATCTACTAATTACTACACACTTAATTTATGATTACTTCCAAAATACTTACCTAGCTCACTTCAACTATTAACTGTTAAATAATATGATTATCTACTTTAACTATTTATTGTTATATATTATAATTAATTTTTGAAAGTTCTGGTTAGTTGATTCCATCACTTTGTATATAATTCCCTCCTTTCATAGAATGTAAGTATTGTGGCGGATGTAGGAGGATCTGTAAATGTCAAATATATATGTGTGCCAATGTTCACAAGTGAAAAATCTATCATCCCCTATTTTTCTTCCCATAGGGGTGGATTATTTCATTCCAAATTGAGATATGATCAACTATGAGGTATACCCTATCCAATAAGAAAAGAATCACCCAAATCGGAAATCCCAGTACAAAGTTATGCCTGATAGAATCGGTTAACGGACCAAAATTTAGAGGGTGAACGATCAATATCCTTCATTTTGCTACCCTTAGGGATGGATTTTTTGTTCAAATCCAAATGGGACCAACTTCGAAGTACACCCTATTCAATTAAAAAAAAATCATCGGAATCGAACTGCTCAGTGAAAAGTTATGCGTGATCATACATAAAAAAAAAATATATATATACGCGTCGACTAGAGAACCTCCCCCTTTTTGGTTTCGTCGGTTAAAAATGGACATCCTTATTCATCACCATTTCTTCTTCTCAATCTGAGAAATGCAACAATATTGGTCGATCGCTTTTATACGAATAGTTGTAGAAATGAATTTTCACAATTCAGTATTCAATTGGAATAATTCACCGCAACCCGAAAGTAAACATGTATTTTTGATACATTCGCCTCCTACAGCACTTGTCTAAATAAAGTATTTTCGACACACGTGTTCATTCGAAAAAAAGTTTCTCAGGTGACATTTGGAGATAAACGTTAAGTAGCAGATGAACGTATCGAAAATACATAGTACTTTTCGAGAAATGCAAAAATATTAGTCAATCGCTTTTATGTATTGTGGAAATATTTTTTTACAATTCTGTAATACTCCCATGATTATCGAAGGTACGATTTTTTTTCATGATAGCTTGTTGGGGATGTGAATACATGAAGAAATTCAAAATATCAGTAGAATGGCCAATTTTGAACCCAGTAGAAGACATTAAAATTCATTTTTTTCAAGTTGTTCCATATGAATAGTTATAACTTATTACTGTTCATTATATTTCAGATAGACTTTCTATTAAATTTAAAGCAATATACATTTGGGAAATACACGAATAACAGAGTGAGGGAAACACTGTAAGTTGAATATGTGAAATAAAACTCAACAATCTCGGACACAAATGGAAATATATATCACAAAAACTTGATGACATAGGAACTAAAATATTTCTTCAAATTTGTTCATGGGTGTGAGAACTTCACAAAAACTTAATGAAAAAGGAACTAAAATATTTGTTTCAATTTGTTCACGAGTGTTTTTTTTGTAGTTCTTGAATCATGATGTATTTTGTCATGCATTCTCTGGAACATTTCCAAAGTTCCACCAATTCTTCTTGGGTACTTCAAATCAAATATGTAATACAATGCAAACGTCATTGAAAATGACTCCAGTAACTCAGTTGATGACAATACATATTGTTTCTCCATGAATATGTCCTACCCGATTTTCATTTTCTGGAAAAAAAACAATTGAAGCGTACCTAATATGCAATGAACAAACACATGATTCTCATGTTTATCCATTAGAAAATGTCAAAGTAACAAATGGATATTTTTGGTTTCCATCATTTGAATCGAGTTAAAAGAATGTTATTTTCTGTTCGGGAAATATTTTTTTTACTTTTTTCATCTATTTCAACTTACCTCCACTGAATATGAATATATAATGATTTTGATTTCAGTTTGTATCTTTCAAATGATCCCAATTAGAATAGACTGATCTAACTATATATATATATATATATATATATATATATATATATATACAGAGTGGCCACTGTTTTAATGGGATTGTAATGGTAACTTTTAAACCATAAGAGTTAGAAGGTCGGTCAAATGGAGAAAAAGTTGCATTCATAGAAGCATTGTCAAGCAGTTCAAACAAATCGAGATTATCAGGGCTGGTTATTGAGATATCATAAGAAAAGTAAATTATGTCATTTTGATTTTTCTTTTTTTCCCACTTTATTTCGAATATTATCAAAAAATGTCATAGGAGTTTTTTATTCGACAGTAAATTATCCTCAATTTGACATAATCAGATTTTGTATCGAACGTTTTGTACGCTCTGGGCCACCCTCAACCTCATTTTTTTCAATACGGACCTGCATATTTTATGACACTTTTCGAAATAACTTTCAACGCTGAATTCAACGATATATCATACAATGTCATCCAAAGTTGATTTTCAGGTGATTTTGACCCTTATCCAAATTTCTTTGGGTCGGATCTGTATTACATTTAGGTACCTTTAGTTTAATTAACAACATGCAATACATTTCGATAAGAAAATCAACTAACTCATCTTCAACTGAATGGAACGTAACAGAATCAAAGCAAGAAACAAGTAATAATTATTTACAAATTTCAAGAGGTGAAAAACCTTATTCATAATCATTAAACGAAACTATCATTTAATGAAAGAAAAATCAAATGATTATTCGAAAGTAAATGATGAACATTAATGAAGTAAGTGTTCGAAATGTCCATCATTTTGTAAAATGCACTTTGCGGTTCTGGAACCCATACTTCTTATACATTTGCTTATTTCGTCTCCTTGAATATTTTCCAATACATTCTCAATCTTCCCACGAAGAATCTCTATTGTCGGGTTCGTTGTATCATGAATTTTATTTTTGAGATATCCCCACAAATAAAAATCCAGCGGATTCAAATCCGGAGATCTGGCAGGCCATGCTACTGGACCTATTGTTCCAATCCATGAATCGGGAAAAGTTCGATTTAGATAGTCTGTGACTATTCTTGAGTTGTGTGGACCACATCCGTCTTGTTGGAACCATGGACTATTACGCCGATACCGTATAGGAAGATCATCCAACATTTCTTCTTTAATTTCTACATATTTTGCTCCGGTTAGGTTGCCATCAATAAAATAGGGTCCCAGTAATTTATTATTCAACAAACCGCACCATATGTTCAAAGAAAAACGATATTGATGTCTAACTTCATGAATTAAGTGAGGATTTTCTGTGGCATAAAAATGTTTGTTCCTTCGATTGAACATGCCAGAATTTGTGAATGTCGTTCCGTCTCCCCAAATGATATTGTGCGCAAAATTGTTGTTATTCCGCACCTTCCGTTGAAACCAATTACAGATTTGCAACCTTCTCTCAGGATTATTGCGATATAGTTTTTGCACGGAGTGGTATTTATAGTCATGGTATCCGTGTCTCTTGACTATTTTATTAACAGCACTTTTTGATAAATTGCATTCACTGGCCATAGTTCTCGATCCTATTCCTGGATTCATTCGAATTTGGGCCAGAACATTGATGTCATTGATAGGCTCGTTTCGTCGTACATAAGGACCTCTAGGTTTGATGAATGAATTATGTGCAAGTTACGTTGTAGATAATCGTCGAAACATTTTAATATTTGGTGTTGTTCTTTCAGGATATAATTCACCATACCTTTGTTGTGCTTTGAACGAATTTATATCTAGTTTTATGTACACTTCGTACATATCTCACTTCTCTTCATTTGTGTATCTTACCATATCGAATAAGTTAAATTGAAATTACTCAGAAAAGTATTTAATGACAAGTTCTTGTGACACAATAATAAACGAAGTGACAAATAATATGACATTTCTTGTTATGTTCTTTTTTATCCACGGCCTACTACTTGAAAATAATACATTCAATAAACCTAGAGTTGTGTGTATGTAAGAAAAAACAAGTCTATCAACGATATCAATGTTCTGACCCAAATTCAATTGAACCCAGAAAAAAAATCGAGAACTGTGGCCAGTGAATGCAATTTATCAAAAACTGCTGTTGATAAAATAGTCAAGAGACGCGAATACAATGATTTTAAATTTGAATACCAAGCTTCGCAAAAATTATATCGTAATGATCTCAAAATAAAGTTCGATTCTGTAATTTGTTCCAACGGAACAAATGACAAATCCAACAATAATGATTCTTCGCGAGAAGATTGAGAATGTATTGGAAGGTATTCAATGAGACGAAATAAGCAAATGTATAAGAAGTATGGGTTCCAGAACCGCAAAGTGCATTTTACAAAATGGTGGACATTTCGAACACTTACTTCATTAATGTTCATCATTTACTTTCGAATAATCATTTGATTTTTCTTTCATTAAATGATAGTTTCGTTTAATTATTATGAATTAGGTTTTTCACCTCTTGAAATGTGTAAATAATTATTACTTGTTTCTTGCTTTGATTCTGTTACGTTCCATTCAGTTGAAGATGAGTAAGTTGATTTTCTTATCGAAATGTATTGCATGTTGTTAATTAAACTGAAGGTACCTAAATGTAATACAGATCCGACCCAAAGAAATTTGGATAAGGGTCAAAATCACCAGAAAATCAACTTTGAATGACATTGTATGATATATCGTTGAATTCAGCGTTGAAAGTTATTCCGAAAAGTGTCATAAAATATGCAGGTCCGTTTTGAAAAAAATGAGGTTGAGGGTGGCCCAGAGCGTACGAAACGTTGGAAACAAAATCTGATTATGTCAAAATAAGGATAATTTACTATCGAATAAAAAACTCCCGTAACATTTTTCGATAATATTCGAAATAAAGTGGGAAAAAAAGAAAAATCAAAATGACAGAATTTACTTTTCTTATGATATCTCAATAACCGGCCCCGATAATCTCGATTTGCTTGAACTTCTTGACAATGCTTCTATGAATGCAACTTTTTCTCCATTTGACCGACCTTCTAACTCTTATGGTTTAAAAGTTACCAATACAATCCCATTAAAAAAGTGGCCACTCTGTATATATATATATATATATATATATATATATATATAATTTATATATATATTTATATATATATTTATATATATATATATATATACCTATAAGTATTAATTAAATTCCAACTATTAGATCACATCAATCTACTCACAGATGTCACTGTTGGCCAATTTCAATGTTAGCACTAACTCATGAAAATATCTATTAAGTGGATGGCCCTATAGTTTTTCCTGATGCTATCAATTTGAAATACTTTTACTCTCTTGATGCCACTATTTTGCCGATCTTTCACATTTTTTATGATTCAGTCATGATTAGCTACACGAGATGTATTGATATATTTCCTTTGATTTTAATCAAACTTCCTCTATTATAGAATGGAAATATCCACCATATCATTTTCAATCAAGCTTGATGTGATCCCATGCATGAGTTGGATTCATTTCCTCGACTGGAGATGGGTTTACTCGAAGTACGAAACGTGTCTCGCCTTTTTATTCTCTAATCATCATACGTGTGGAGACAACTTCTATAGTTATGATATGTGTTTTTCAGTGATGATATCGCAGGAATTCAATGAAATTTGGCACAGTAGTAGATTATGATTAGAAAAGGATCCAATTGAATATTTGGAGAGGTACAGAGAACCAGTAAAAAGATTTGAGCCTTATGAGAAATCACAGGTTCCATCATATTTTACAAGAAGTACCGTTCAAATTCCGATAGAAGAATGGAGAAAATAATATCAGAAACATTTTAGATCCTCAAAAGTACACTTTGCGATCATGTGATGGTTCGGGATCTTCTTGGCTGTGTTCGATTTCAGCCTATCGGATATTCCTCTTTCATCTAAAAAATCACTGTTTTATGGCCAATTCGCAAATAGAAAATAATTTTAAATAAAATCCGAATGGATTCCCCTCTGATATTGATCTCCATATCGCAGAAATTTTGAATGAGAGCTTTAATTGTGTATCGTGGCACTCAAGAGAATGGGCAGACCCATCATTCCAGAAAGTGTCGTCTATAGCTTAATCTACAGTTTCCCTGATCGGTGGATTCTCATATGCTTTCGCATACTGGAATAACGCCTGATTTCGACTCCTGATGCACTGTCTGACAGTAGTCAGGTCTTCAATGATTCGAATATTACGCACATTCGTGATCATCCTAAGGAGTTTCATTTGAATACGCTCCAGGATCTGCAGGTTCGTGTTATGGGCTTGCCCCTAGGCAGCTGAGGCATACAAAATGACAGGCAGAAAAGCCGTCTTATACAACATAACTTTATTCGCCAAAGATAATGTGCTTCGCCTATTCACAAGGGGATATAATTCAAAAAGAATTTTTGATTTTACTGATTGGATATGAGGCTTCCAAATGAGCCGAGATCATGTCATGGTAGTACTTTATATGAAATTACAAATGCCAATATCTTTTAGCTAATTCTCTCTTGATCTTCAAAAAATTTTTTTTTGTCATAATCTACCACTGTGCCGTAATCAAATTCTGAGCAGTAATTCTGAAACCAACAGAACAGTAATTCTGTAATTGACAATCGACCTTAAACCAAAACGTCACTTGGTGTCAGTTTCTACTATGATGACACATTTGCGGAACCCGTACAATTACAATAAATTGTGAGAAATAGACGGTGCATTTCTAAAAAAATGTTGTCTTTACTTCATTTTGTTAAGACAAGCTATCGCTATTATAGTCTCTAGCGATTAATTCGGAAACTAGTGTTGAAAAGAACTTTTTTAAATTATTCTGTTTTATATTATCATCAAAATTATTGATTTGGCATGTGGCCAGTGCTGTTCAGAAGTGGAATCATGTTATTATTCCTGAATCATTCGTTCAGTAAGTGAGCTGGATGGTTAATTCGGTACTAACAAACATTGGATAAGCGTGAAACTGAAATTGACATGGAATCCCAATTAAAACTTTGAACTGCGAAGGTCAATACTGAAATAATCTCATGCTTTGTACAAATGTCTGTCTGATGAGCCTGTTTTCCAGTGAGTCGCATTTGGATATGATGTGGAAGGGTGATTCTTCGCCCTCATCGAATAGTTTGCAATTCATTGGTTCCCCTATATGGTCTTATGGTATTGAGATGTATCCCTGTACTGAAATAGGAGGTAGCAGACTAGTTATTTTGTGTGTCTTTGTTCTCTTTAAGTTCTGCTTTCGGTATGTAACCTACCGCGATTTTGCTGGGTGTTCGGTTACGATACTGTTATTTTTAATTGACTCACTAGATGATCAGGTTTCCGAGTCGGGGTTTGAAGATTCCAAGCATTGTTTCCAGTTGTGAATGGACACTGGTTTGAGTAACATTCAATAACAAACCTGTTAATTTTCGATATTAGGTTTTTGGGCTACATTTCTCAACTAAATGAATCGGGATTTGATGCAAATATACGTTTTACTAGTTCAAAGATGAGTAGTTTCAAAAAGGCGGTCGTTGAATGGTTGATAAAAATTCCTAATCTTTCATTTTCTTATCAATATGGGTAAACTGAATGTCGGTTGATAGAGCTTCCTGATCTTCACAACTTTCATTCGAGAAGTGTTTCTATAAGACATACATGCAAACAGAAAATCGTTGTAAATTACCATTCTTAATTTTCAATGAATTAATTATTTTCTGTTTGCCCATAATGCTCCTTCCATTTGTGTCAATAACATGATATTTGACAAGTTTTTCTCTTCCTCAAATTGAATATTATAGAACAGCTAATCTGTCATATGCCAGGTAAGGCACCCAAATTAGAGGGAGACACAAAATACAACAAATTTGTTGTACATTTATTATGTAAATCTAAATATCTTATCCACTTAATACTGTTATACAAACTACTTACCATTCAAATAGAGTTTTGATAAAGGTTTATTAAGTGTTGCTTCAGTTTATATCTGAATACATTCGAAAAATGTGTATATCTGAGTCATATAGCGTATTCAATGTTGTATTACATCTTGTCAAGGAATCGGTACCTAAATATTTTTCAGTGATATGAGGCGATCGAAAGATTTATCTGCGGCTTATATAACATGGATTCCAATTTATTCGGCATTGGCTACATATTTTCCGGAAACAATTACATTAATAAATACTGTTACGAAACTGAGTCACTCTAAAAATAAAATACTCAATCACAGTTTACTGCTAAAAGGTACCTCACTATTCCTTGAACTGAATGACTGATCGTACGTCCGATCCCATATATCTCCGTCATTGGCATCCAGAATCTTCGAGCAGTTCGTAGAAACGTCTAGATCATTCGATGGGAAAGTCATGTGAGAACGCAACCAGTCAGTCGCCACATTCCTGAAATTCCGTCTGAATAAGCAACCTTTATATCGTCTGGCGTGTGCGAGATAGACAACGCAGGGGCGTACTGTACTTATTTTTGTAACAATAGTTTGAAAACAAAGATAATATCAAAAAAATCTTGTTTCAATGCTAGGTATCCAGTCTACAGAAGATCAAGTTACTATGGTAAGCAGAGTGATCGTATATCTAATTGACGGCACCTATGATTTTCCATTAACTCGATACGCTCAACGTATATATCATATGCTGGAATCCAGATCGTGCTTGAATATTCCAATATCGGCTTTACTAAAGCAACGAAGACCATTATTGTGGAATGAAAATCACGAAAATATTTTCTATCCCAAACAATACCTAAGTTAGTAACCTTATCTAACTTTAGATTTTTCAATTGGAAGTGTGGATTTAATTTGAGGACATTGAATTGGAATCACACCGAAGAGAAACCAGTTTGGTTATACATTTTTCTTTTGATTTGTGTAAGTCACATAGAAATATCAGGTAGGTTTGGGAAGACTTGAAACTCACTAGTTTTGATCGGATAGTTTGAGATTTCCAGAAAAATAGAAATGCTGTTTCCAATGAAAAATATGTCTCATATCGTTTCAACCTTATTGATGATAATTTCAGAATCTTTGCAAGAATTGTAAAATCTACCTTTCCGAGTGCTCGCGATAGCGTTTTTTGTATCAGTTCGTTAGCGGTAAATACAATTTCAAAGTATCAGCCGGGAATTTTTTGGATAGCTCAATGTCTATCGATAGTGGGCATATTTGTTTACATTAGTTTGGAAATGGAAAACGAGTTCGGTCCCTAGACTATAGATATTCCTTTTTTCTGGAATGATGCCAACTGAATTTAATTGCGAATTTTCTTGATCTCATTCTCACGAAGGCGTAGAAGGGCCAACAACATAATATTTTTGAACTGATAATTGTCACTTTGAACTGACAATTGTCACTTTGAAGTGACAGTTGTCACTTTTAACTGACAGTTGTCACTTTGAAGTGACAGTTGTCATTTTGAACTGACAATTGTCACTTTGAACTGGCAATTGTCACTGTGCACTGACTTGAACTGACAATTGTGACTTTGGAGTGAATGTCAAGAAGGACATTTATTGCCATTTGCAATGCATATAATAATAATGAGATTAAAATGCCAATATTGTTTTTCAGTCAATTTACGCGTATACTGGTGTGATGAGATTTAGATTGAAAGTAATGGGATTTTAACTTACTACGAAAGTGATGTTCTTTTTCAGAAATAGAAAGCTCTTCATTTTCCATCTATAAAACAATACTCTACTGTTTTTCATTATATAACTATAGCAACGAACTTTCTAAATTAAACAATATATTTCGCATAGAAGTTACTATTATTTTTATTCTCAACACCTTCTCCTAATAATAAATTATTGAATGAATCAAATCTTGGAAACTTGCAATATGCAAGGAGATTTGTGAAAATGTCTGCCACTTGATCATCAGAGCAACTACACTGGATATCGATGACTCCTTCATTCATCTTTTCATTGATAAAATGATAGCGAACATCTATATGTTTGCTTGTTTGATTAAATTGCTCATTTCGTATCAATTTCATGGTGATTTGATTGTCGATATTCAGTTTGATGGTCACATTTCGATTTGTAAGCTCGTCAATGGGTGATTTTGAATTAATTAACTCCTTAGTGCATCGGCAATACAGTGCTTCTCAAAAGTCCCCTACCCCCCTCTTATTTTTGGAACGATTATACATAAACAAGTGAAATTTGGAAACTGAATATTAAAGGTTGTAAACTTACCTACTAGTGACGATAGATGACGAAATCGTCAAAGATGACGTCACAAGGCCATTGTGACCAATAATTTCAAATGGGACCCTACGGCAAGCGACACCTCTTTTAAAAGGTATCGAAGAAACCTATTCGATGATACTAATTTTGTTTGTGTTTATTGCAGTTTTGGCAACTCGCTTTCAAAAAACGCAAAGCTGTGATGAATTAAATCAGTTAATACTAAAATTCCAAATTCAAGCTCCGCCTCTGGATAGTTGTCAAATAAGCTGACGTTTTTGTTAGTCTCCCTAATTCGACGTTTTTGTAATTGTCCAAGTTTTTGTACATTTAATAATTTGTGTATTGTTGATCGAACGTTTAACTGTTTTAGCAGCTTTTGGCACTTTTAATATTTTTGTACATTTTAATAATTTGTTAAACTGTTGTGAGCCGAACGTTTAACTGCTTCAAGAAGCGAAATGGTACGTGCTTTAGGTGATGAAGTAGCAGCAATCCTAATTCTTGGTGAAACTAGACAAAATATTCATGCAGCAAAAACGCATTTTTAATGAGAGGTTTCCCGATCGCCCCCTTTCGAGGACTTATTTGAGGGAGCTTCTTCGTAAGTTTGAAACAACGGGTAGTATTAATGATGCGAAACGATCTGGCAGACCAGAAATTTCTCATGAGAAAAAAATTGATATACTGGCAGAAGTAATAGTTAATCCTACTTCTTCAACAACTCACGTTGCATCTACCTGTGAAGTCAGTCGAAGTACAGTACACAGGGTGTTGAAAAAAAAAATTTCATCCATAAAAATTAAAAATGGTTCATCAACTCTCAGACGACGACCCAGACCGAAGACTAGAATTTTGTGAAAATATGGAAACTAAAATTAACCAACAGCCAGACTATGTCAAAACAATTTGTTTTAGTGACGAAAGTACTTTCTATCTCAATGGAAATGTAAATACACAGAATGTGAGGTATTGGAGTGACGCAAATCCTCACCTGTTTCGTGAAACACATACCCAATTTCCCCAGAAGGTGAATGTTTGGGCAGGTATCCTGGGAAACCACATCGTTGGGCCTCTTTTTCAAAATACTAATGAAACTGGTGAGGTTTATCTGGAGCTGTTGCAAAACGCAATAGAACCGTTAATCCTTGAAATTTTGGAAGATAATCCAGATGAATTCGGCAATTTGGAAATAACATTCCAACAGGATGGTGCTCCTCCACACTATTACGGTGCAGTAAGACGGTATTTGGATGAGGAGTATCGTGGTAGATGGATTGGACGACGAGGTTCAACGGAATGGCCAGCTCGATCACCGGACCTCACACCTTTGGATTTTTTTTTGTGGGGGTACGTTGAATCGAAGGTTTACCCCACTAAACCTGACAATATTGACGTTTTAAAACAACGTATTGTTGCAGAATGTGAGGCTGTTTCCACAGACACATTTGCAAAGAGTTTGAAAATAGGATATTTCACTGTCAGGAAGTAAATTTCTTTGAGTAGATACTGATTCTTAAATCTGTAATTAAATTCATACTGAATGGAATTTAAATTTTAATGTTTACTAATGAGCCATTAAAACTGCCATAAACACAAACAGAATTAGTATCATTGAATAGGTTTTCTTCGATACCTTTCAAAAGAGGTGTCGCTTGCCGTAGGGTTCCATTTAAAATTATTGGTCACAATGGCCTTGTGACGTCATCTTTGACGATTCCGTCATCTTTCATCACTAGTAGGGAAGTTTACAACCTTTAATATTCAGTTTCCAAATTTCACTTGTTTATGTATAATCGTTCCAATAATAGGAAGGGGGGGAAAGGACTTTTGAGAAGCACTGTATACTCTGCCTCGGTACTAGATGAGGCTACAATCGGTTGTTTCCTGCCAGCATACAGATCCATTGCAAAACATGACAACATATCCAGTCGTGTTCTTTATCTCTTCGGAGTCTTCAGAAAATCTGAATCACAGTGACAATTGTCACTTCAAAGCGACAATAGCCTTTTCATTTGGATGATTTTTGAAGGCGCATGCGCTCGTTTTGAGACCCAAAGTATGATTGGCTATTGGGGAAGTGAATAGCCATTGGTTAGTTTTGAAATAACAATTTGAGATTGGCTTAGTTTAAAATTAGCGGTATTTTCACATTATGTCAACAGTCAACTTCATGACAAATGCATCTGCATACATTGGCGTTCGTAACTTTCTTTGTAGGTTAAGTACTTATTCCCTATTTTATACCGCCAAAAACCTTTCATAGATCGTAGATAAAATAATGTACACACATATTTTCTAATGGTGAGTTTTCTTCTCCATGTAAATTCAAGTCAACTATCCATAGGAAAGCTCAAAAAAATTTATTTCCTTAAAAAAAAAATTCACTGTCAATGCCGTTGGGTCTGACAGGTAAACAAAGTTTGTCATTTGTCATCTAAATGAAAAAGCCTATTGTCAGTTCACTGCGACAATTGTCACTTCAAAGTGACAATTATCACCTTAAAGTGACAATTGTCAGTTCAAAGTGGCAATTCCAAATGTTTTTCAAAAATATTGTATTTTTGGCCCTTCTACGCCTTCGTACATTCTTTATGGAAAGCTGAAAAAAATTAAAGCCCCTTTGTCTCCCTTTCGATTTTCCAGCTGGAGTTACGACAGATACCACCGATATGCCAGAAGAATTATTCAGGGTATAATTCCTTCCAGCACGACATGTATCCTGCTTGTTGGGCTGTGTACGCAAAATAAGGGTAGCAGGGGGTCAAGTGTACTTTTATCAACGACCGAGATCTGACGTAGCATGGTTAATCGATTCGACTAAATGAAATACACCGACACCCAGCTAGTTAGGAGTTGGTATTTTACGCATGAATTACAACAAGTACGTAACGGAATTCAATTCGAGTACCAAAGTCTTGTATCAAAGGTTGGTGGATTATTTGATATCTATCGAATGGGATCATTACATTAATTTCATATTGGAAGCCTCAATCCTTCTTATAAATCCTGGCATTATCTTCATTCGATACATGTATTCGAAAAGTAATACATTTGATAAATATGGTATCATGGCTTCCTCATTTTCTCTTGTGAGGAGGTAGACTATTAAAACACAACACTCTTAATGCAAATGTTTTGATGGAATTTTTTTACCAGGGCTACAACGTGATTTACGACAGCATGCGGAAAAGAAAGAGATATAATCATTTTTCATGTGGGAAAGCCTCTGCAAAATTTTGAAGCATTCCTAGGTAATTTATAGAATGTTTTTGTACCAACACCATTTTTAGATATTTTCCATACTTATTCATACCTGCTTCTTGATTTACTGGGTATTATCAAATTAATTGCTTAATTGGCTGATCCCTTTATATCGGCATCAGAATCATGCTTTTTGGCTTGGTTTGCAATACACATTTTCTACTGACAAATATTTTTTATAAAGTATCCTAATTGAAGCGATGAATTTGAATTTATGTGTACGGCTGTAAGCGTTGTTATATTTAAAATCGCACCATTGTTTTTCATTTTAATGCGGAGTGAGACCTAAAACATCACGAAAAGACTAATTTTATTTCACTCATGAGATATCTTCGTTTCGAATATAATTAATCATTTTATAACTTTGGTTTCCAGTGATTTCATGATAGTAATTTACTCAAGAAATATATTTCTGTTGAAGTGGCATACATTTTATACTTATTGTTCAGTAGTCCTCTTGCATCATTCAATTCATGCATATAAGTATATAAATGTAACGAAAATATCTTCCATAACAATGATTGGTGAAACATTTTAAATTAAATTTAGAAAAATAAGTTTTTCATGAAGAACCGATAATATAAAAAAATATTAACATTCCTCAGTATTTTATTGGATTTGGTTTGTACTATGAAATTGACAATGGTAATTTCGAACAATTGGAGCTAGTTAAATACAAATGTCAACTCTACTGATTTTCAAAAATAACGCTTGATAAATAAACAACTTTATGTCTTCAATCTGCTTGAAAATATTCCATACAGTATAAATATGAACTAGAACGTGGGGAATATATCCCCATCGAAGAGAATGCAACCACACTTCAAGAAATGTGCATTACGTCGATATCTGACGTTTTGGCAATCTGCAACTACATGGCGTTGGTCAACTTGGTAATGGCTCAAGGTTCATTTCCACAAGAAAATATAGTTTGGTGCGATTAACTTTTCTTCACTATGTTTACTTTCGAAAACTTATGAACAGTGCTCTGAAACTGCGCCAAAATTTTGACAGGCCGCTTCACAAAAAACAGTTCGCCTATCAAGCAGGCAAATCAACGATTAATGCTCTACAATGCTTAGTTGAAAGCATATAAAAGGCATACTTGGCCAAAGAAATGGCTCTGGGTGCATTCATAGATAATGAGGATGCTTTCGATAACACCTCACATGACTCCATCATCAGATCGCTAGAGGAAAGGAATATAAACACCTCACTGATCGGATGGATACATGCAAGACATGGGGTTTGAAGCCGTAAATGATATACTAGGTATATCAAACGATTATCAAAGCCTTGGTCACATATGCCTCATAAGTATTGTGGTCAAAAACCCAACAGCACTCAGCACATATCAATCTGCAGAAAGTGCAGCGTTCAGCCTATCTGGGAATCACAGGGGCAATATTCACCTGCTTCACTGCAGCCCTAGAGATAATGCTCAATCTTCCGTCACTACACTTGTGTGTGATGGAAGAAGCGGCAAAAGGTGCCTACAGACTGCACCAGGCATCAAACTTGAAGGCTGGAAATCTGATTGGACATCTGAAGATTCTGGAAAATATTCCCCTGGAATCCAGTTACAAGCCATTATATATTATGCCAGCTAGGCATGACTTATGAATTAGTGAATTATAAAATGGTTATAAACAACCACCATATATTCACAACGAACGGGTCTCGATTAGGATGGTATACTGGTGGTTTCAAAATAAACGAAAGGGCTGGAGTGGGAGTAACGTGTTCTGATTTTAGGCTCTCATAATCCCTTGGCAAAGCTCTAACAATTTTTCAAGCAGAAACCCATTCCAACATTCACATTAAATTCAGGAATTAAAGTGTTCGTGAGTGTGTGTCGATTCTCATAGCCTCGATAGCTCAATGGAGAGAGCGTGTGCCCGGAAAGCATAGGGTTTTGGGTTCGAGTACCGCTTGAGGATGCTTTTTTTCTTTAATTTAATAATCTGTCCATTATGTCACAAATTCCTTTTTCATAATTTCCCTCGGACAACAATTTCCCACTTTCACATATATATTTGGCTGAATCTGAACAGTGGTTGTAGATCATCCTCCTAGATATATTCTACTGAAATCGTCAATTCGACGATGATGTTGGGTTGAATAGGTAACGGGTCTCGACGGCCATTGATAAGTACCTTCGATTTTCGATTCATTCCAACATTCACATTAAATTAAGGAATTGAAGTGTTCGCGAGTGTGTGTCGATTCTCATAGCCCCGATAGCTCAGTGGAAAGAGCGTGTGCCCGGAAAGCATAGGGTTGTGGGTTCGAATCTCGCTTGAGGAATATTTTTTTCTTTAATTTAAGAATCTGTCCATTATGCCACAAATTCCTTTTTCATAATTTCTCTCGGACAACAATTTCCCACTTTCACATATATATTTGGCTAAATCTTATCAGTGGTTGGAGATCATCCTCCTAGATATCTTCTACTGAAATCTCAATGACGATGATGTTGGGTTGAATAGTACCGGGTCTGACGGCCATTGATAAGTACGTTCGATTTTCGATTCATTCCAACATTCACATTAAATTAAGGAATTAAGTGTTCGCGAGTGTGTGTCGATTCTCATAGCCCGATAGCTCAGTGGAAAGAGCGTGTGCCCGGAAAGCATAGGGTTGTGGGTTCGAGTCCCGCTTGAAGATGCTTTTTTCTTTAATTTAATGATCTGTCCATTGTGCCACAAACTCCTTTTTCATATATATATATATATATATATATATATATATATATATATATATTGTTATGTTATGTTATGCCAGTTATAAGTTTTAAAAGGAAAAAAAAAACACAAAAAGAATAATTACTAAATAGTTATTAGTTTCAAGAGATTGTTTTTACATAATTTTGGAAGTTCTATTTATTTGAAAGCCTATATGATATGAATAGATAAAAATGTCCAAATTATATAACATAATCAATTTCATACACTGTCAGAATGATTACAACCCATAATTCTTCACAAGACAACAAAAAGTCTAGATTCACAAAATTTTCCTGAATAAAATGTGATCTACAAATTTATAAATTTGAAACATACAGTATATGAAATTGTAGCTAACTAAAAGTAGCCAATGGTAGAACAGCAAACTCCTTGATGACAATAGCCAATCAGGGAACAGATGGTCACATGTAGAATTTGAAATTGTAAGAGAATAAGAGCGGGAAAGTGTCAGAGGCAATTATTATTGAAATTTGTACATAGTTAATAAGAATGGAAAAATTGTTTTATGTATAAGTTATGACAAATAACCATAAACAGTGAAAATGTGACAATTTAGTGCGCGAATTCAAAAATTCGAATCAGAGGTAAGGAACAAAAATGGTATCCAGGTGACAACAAACAAAGCCACAAAAGGGAGATCGAAAATAAATTTACAAGGGAATGCCACGCATCATTTTGGGAAAAAGAAAAATGAAATAATTCCAACATTAGAAGAAAAAAAACAATATTACCTTAATTATACAACATATCCAAGTGTCCAAAGCTGATTTCTGCATTTGTATGGTTCCTGATTTATGGTATTGGAGTCCCTGATAGAGCTTGGAGTGAGAAGGGGTCCAGTTTCAGGGCATATCTTGAACACTGACATTTCCAGCCAGGTATAAAAACTTTAATAGTGCACATCCGGTCCTGAACAATTTCACAAATAACGTATCTCACATCTGAAGAACTTTATTTCACTTTATTTTGAACTATAAAAGAAAACTTCACTCTCAAGGAAAAAGTGAGGTTGTGTCTATCTATCCATGATTTGATTTTAATGATTATTCGTGAATATTTGTAGATTCGCATTAGTATAAGTTATTTCTCGTAGGTCAGATAAAATTAAGTCTTCCTGAATAAAGGAAATAATTGCTTTTTGATACTTTGTTGTTTGTTTTCTTACAATGATCAACAATCATAACAATGACCATTGAATAAACTGAAATTAGACAGCAGTGGCTAGTGGCTCTATTGCCTGTACCGGCTATCTGAGATAACAGGTGTACCAACTGTGCTAGCTGTGGTAAGAAAAATGATAACAATTGGCAGCAACGTGACGAGAGAAGAGTGACGTTAGCTAGCAATTATTATTACATTGTAAAAAATATTATACAGGGCGAAAATACTTATCTATATCATAACAATTTGGCTCACAAAGAAGAGCGAAAACTATTAGCTATCATTTTATATAAAAACAATTATTATATTTCAATTTATCATTCCATAACAATATATATATATATATATATATATATATATATATATATATATTTATATATATATATATATATATATAGTTATATCATTCGTACGGCGCCAAACCGACAAAAAAAATTGATTCAGATAGAAGGGATACTTGTATCCTATGTGAAATAGTCCTACTACTGGTAGATGGAGTTTCTGCTGCTTAGTCAATAATTTGTTCTTAAATTTTTATATTTCTTACTGTTCTTCTCGCCCCAAATTCATATTATCAAAATGAGTGTGAATATCGTTTATTTGGAAATGGATTTCAATATATTTCGACACTGCATTCATATTTCCTCGGACTTTACAATAAATGACCTGATCCGCATATTCTCTAAATGTAAATTCCATTTTGATAGTAAATCACTTCACAAGAACTATCCAAACATTTGCTTTTGGTGCTGCAGAAAAATTGTGGAGGCTCGTTTAGTCGTAACAAATGTAAGAGTGAATTCGTTGGTAGAAATTATGTTGCACTAGTTTTGAGTCAGTGTTAAATTGACACTATCCTTAAATGTTAACGACAATGCAATTAATAATTGTATACCTCCAATATCCACCACTGTACTATGTGTAATAGTTTCCAGAAAGAGCCACTAGTTTTCCCAATGGAGTTCAAAGCATGCACTCAATACGCAGCAGTTTTATTGATGAAATTCGCTTATTCATTTCACAACTGATTTACTCTTTCGCATGTAGTTCTGGTATCTGCATATTTAGCTATGTTAAGAACGTCGACTTTTTCGTCCAGCAAATAGGAGCTCTCAAATGTCGGATATCATGCGGTTGCTTTTGAAAAATGTTCAAAAACATATTTTTCGATAGCCTCAACTGCGCTACTTGGTAATTCAAATTCAGGAAAAAAATATGTTTATAATAACAACATTGAACCTTTATCATTGTGAATAAAATTTCAGATTTTTCCGTCAAACGGTTTTCAAATAAGTAATTGAAAGCAAAATACTTGAGGGTTTCAACGCCAGCAGCTTCATGAAATTCGCAGAAAGTTTCCATTTGGAAATTATAATTTATCAAAATTCATTCAATACAAATCAGACCGAAGGAATTTGTCCAAAAAATATTTCAGTCTCCGATGCAATTTGTTTTAGGGTCCTTCCTGTTTAACAGGCTCTGTCGCCAGATCAACTTCGGTCTTATTAGTATTATCGAATGATTTAATAAAACCATTCAGAAAGTTGATATGAGAACGATATAATTCAATGAGAAACCGATGTTAGTATCTGAATCGACTACGACCTGCTTATTATTTCGAAATTGACCGTATCGCTTCATAGAAACTGGTGTGACACTAGGCTCGAAAGCGTGGGCTGTCGGTCAGTTAACCTGACAGAAGTTGCGTGTCCATTCGAGACTCAGTTCTTTATATACAACATGCGAAGGTTCGAATATAGCAACCAAGTTGCATTTGAATTCCATTTGTGATAGGAGGAATACCGATTGTATGAAAAATTATAATTAGTTAATTGGTCGATTATTATCATACATTTTTGGAAGATTATCTACAAGGACGGAAATGACTACTACTAACGAATACTGAAATCCAAATTCTAGCAGCAAAAAGTTCGGCCACCAAATGAACAACTTTTTCAGTAATGGAATCGAAATGATATGATTTTACAACGAGGCATACCGATAAATGTTCCGTTGAAGCGTATTTATCATAAAATCTATATATGTATATTCTTTAGAGAATTCTTCGCGACACCTACATAATATTGGACAGAGGTGGAATACTGCATTGGTAATACATTTCTTTAATTGCAGTGGTTCATTCAATTACTATTATCATTAACATGCGTGTGAATTCATTTTAATAACTTGAATACATATGCAGTGAAAACTATTGGAAGATGTGCTCATTGGCCCCATCTTGATACATTTTTTCACTTTCATCGGTATTGTTGTGACTGGTTGAATAGCTGAATGTTGCCAACCAAATTGTTAAAATATATTTTTTTCATTATCTGTTCGAAGTAAGGACACATTATTATCATATATTTTGGCCACCTGCATACGAATTAAATATTTTGACATCATATAGACCATTTGACCACCTATTGCGATACATTTAACTTTTGAAATAACAGATACGATAATTATGTGAAAGGAGCAACATGGAAAAAAAAAGTCACCCTATTGCTGCCGAAACTGAAAGAACCGTCCTAGAAACTTACCCCAGTAATCAGACACAATCTCTTCATTCCTTTACGAGGATTTCTATGAATATTTCATCTATAGGTGTTTGTCCTACAACCACCATTCAGAGCTCTATGCAAAAATGTGCGTGACTAGTCAATTATAGTCGGATGAAATAAATACAACGATTGTTGGCACTGGAAAAAAGATTCACCATTTTTAGTAGGCATCTAAGTTGCTACAGAAAGTAGTGAATATAAAAACCCGAGGGCGCGGAGAGTCGAAAAGGTAGATTTCAGAATGTATTTATTGAAAATGTTTACACATTTTCATTGGAAAATACAAATAGCATTTGTTTCCTTGTGTAAACCTCCACATCGAAAAATTCAAACAAATGATTATTTATATACTTCAACTATTAATCCAAGGACGTTTTCACCAAAGCTTATTCGTTTTTCGTAGATCAGCTACAATATTCAATTGTCGAAAGCGCAGAACTGATGAGTTTTGTATGCCAAAGGAAGAGAACCTGTTGTCTTATGGTATCTGAAGGACACGAATGGTTGAACGTCAAATAAAATAAGCATATAGTGCAAACAAAAATATGAATTCCTTGAAAACATCAATGGTAATTTACAGCAAATTTATGTTTGTGAGAAACACTCAGAGGAAAACTTCCCAAATAAAAATATGTTGAATTCATGAAGCTCTTTCAAACGATCTATAGTGCGCTAATATTGGTATGGGAATGAAAGATTGATGTGTTTTTCAATTTTACAACAGTAGCCATCTTGAAATTAGTTGACCGATATAGACCATCTATAAATTCAGTTGAGGTATTTTTGTGCCAAATTTCATTTCATTCAGTTGAAGAATGGTGATCTCCACTTTGTCTACATACATATGAAAGGAAGAATATCGAGGAGACAGTTCAAAACAAAATGGAAAAAATAGAATGGACATAGCCCTCAAAGTAAAGTGTTAACCGTAGACACGTGTTTCGGGCTTTCGCCCCCAAAGTACAGTGAAGAAGTGCAAGGATGAACCACACGGAGTCAATAAACAGAATACCAAAAAAATCAGAGAATTGTTGCAGTTATGTATAGAATGAAAAATTCAAATCTTATCGATAGTTTACCCTGCAAAGCCTGCCGCCAAGAATACATCGAAAACAGAATAAACGGCCATAAACATATGAAAAAGTCAAATACAGCACTCAACAAACATATTATTACTGACAATGACAACCCCAATTTCAAAAACTCCAAAATACTTGCATATGAAACCAACGAAGAAATAACATAAATAATAAAAAAACTTTTTGAAGAAAAGCTTTTATTCAAGCCGTGTACTGAAACGTATAAAATAAATTCAAGTCATCGCTGACATTGATTCAATATTTGGTTTCGAAAAGCTTGTTGCGCGAAGTGTTCATTGAAGTAGGTACCAATTGATTTGATTGAGCAGTGATTAGTTGGTAAGTACGAACTTGTCAGAGTATTCGATTTTTACAAAGTATGCTTTTTGAAACCAAATAATTCAACAAAAAATAATTAAATCATTGTCAGCGATGACTCAGAATCATTTCATACGTTTGGGTACACGGCTTGAATGAAAGATTGTCTTTAAAAAGTTTTTTTATTAGTCATTTTATTTTTTGCCTTTTAGTTAGTTCGCCTTAATTTGATCATTTCTAATAGAGCATCATCATTAGAAGATCTCTTCCCTGTATGTTTTGATGTGAAAAAATCATGATCTCCGACCCCAAAAACTCCTACACACCAATTTTGAATGGAATCTGACCATAATCACAAAACTCGTCCGTCATGCTGAAGTCGCCATATCTTGAATTGATAGATTTCGACAGAAAATTCATAATCTTCAAACCTGAATACCCCCACATACCAATTTTGAATGAAATATGACCATAATCAGAAAACTCGTACTCCATCTTGAAGCCGCCATCCAAAATTCATGAATTTTCACAACAAATTCAAAATCTCCGACCCCGAAAACCCCTGCATACCAATTTTGAATCGAGTTGGACCATAATCACACAACTCGTTTCCCATATTGGAGCCGCCATCTCGAGTTCATGAATTTTGACAAAAAATTCATAATCTACGACCACTAAAACCCCCGCATACCAATTCTGAATCAAATTGGACCAAAATCACAAAACTCGTACTCCATCTTAGGGCTGCCATCTTGAGTTTATACATTTTTATTGAAAATTCTTAATTTTCGACCCCAAAAACCATCGCAACCAATTTTTAATCGAATTGGACCATAATCACAAAACTCGTCTTCCATCTTGGGGCCGCCATTTCGAATTTATGAATTTTTCGTAATCTCCGACCCCGAAAACCCCCACATACCATATTTGAATTGAATCGGACTATAATAACAAAACTCGTTAGCCATCTTGGAGCCCCCATTTCTAATTTATGAATTTTGACAAAAAATTAATAATCTCTGACCCCGAAAACCCCCACTTACCGATTCTAAATCAAATCGAACAATAATTACAAATCTCCCCCGCCATCTTCGAGCCGCCTTTTTGTTTTTTTCTCCAACAATAACTCCATAATGCATTGTCACCGGAATTATGAACATCTGATAAATTTCAAATTATTCGGAAGACTAGAAGTCGGTCACTCGCAAGATTTGACTCTAACGAACGAACTAACAAGTGAAACTAAATAAAAGCTTGTAAAAAGAACAATGAAAGAAATGATTCACATAAAGAAAAGCCAACATGCAATCAACCATAGAACTGACATCAATAATCTCAGCAGAATATATCACACAATAATATAAATAATTAAACACACTTAAATCAAACATCAACATTTCTAATAAATTTCCAAACCAAAACAATCCAAATTTTAATGTGAAACTTCCTAAGGCCATCCCATTATTCGAAAGTACAAACCAATCACGATCACGATCAAAGAACGAAAACAACATAATTTTGTACGTTTGCAGAAAATATTCCAATATGAGAGTAAAATACAAATCGAAAAGCTGATGAAGCGATAAAAATAATACACGTTGATAACATCCTAGAATAGTTGCCAGGTTCTCACTTTTCAACCTGCATTATCATAACCACTTAGGTCCATATAAATAACTAAAATTTCGTAAATTCAATATTTATAACATATATTCTCATTTCAGCATATTTAGAAGAACAGGTAACTTGTCACAATCAAAACAACTTAGTAACACGAGGTTGCTGTTGAGGAAATAACAAATGCACATCACCAGAGAAACACTTTACCACACTAGTATGTAAGAGCACACTGAAAAAGAGTTCATCAGACTTCTATTAAAAACATATTAAAAATCAGGAAATTGCTAAATGCCCTAACAGTAAATTAGCACAATTCATCACTGAAATTTTGACATTATCCTATGATACAGACAATAACCACTATATAAAGGACTCCATTACCTTCATTGATTCCATAAACATTACCAGCTTCCTGATGGTTACATTATTGTGAGTTTTGATTTAATTCCATTGTTATCAACCTACCTTTTGATGTTGTAAGACCGAGTCTATCAAATAAAAGGAATACTATTTCAAATGACCGCGCACCATCCTCATGGAAAATGGCTTTCGGTTAAATTTCCTGAATTTTTTAAATGTACTTTGACTTCCTCTGCAAAAGTGTCTATAGGCACAAAAAAATTCGACCGACTAGTTTTCGAGATACAGGTTGATAAAGATAAAAAGTGAAGCTTTCTGCCAGTGTGAGTTATCTGATGAGAATTAAAGATTTAATTTAGCCTGGATGAACTACCTCAATCTCGATCGAAGTTGATTGACAATAACTTTTTTTATACAGGGTGGTTTGAAAATAGGGGTACCAACCCCTCGTTTTTTAGTTCGGATAGGGCAGAGCATGTCATATATATACATATATATATATATATATATATATGTATACATATATATACTAGCGGACCCGACAGACGTTGCCCTTTCCAAATTTCTATGTTCCCTAAAATGATTTTCCCGTTATCCCGTTATCCCATTTTCCTGTTGCCCCTTTTTGTCTTTACCCCGTTATCCCGTTTTCCCCCCCTTATCCTTTCTTCCCGTTATCCCGTTTTTTCGTTGTCCCGTTATCCAGTTATCCCGTTTTCCTGTTATCCCATTTTTTCTTCATCCCGTTTTCCCCTTATCTCCTCCTGTCATCCCTTTTCCCTTTTTTTGTTCCCGTTTTCCGTTTTTTTTTATTCCGTTTTCCCTTTTCCCTAATCCTGTCATCCCGTTATCCCGTTTTTTCGTTATCCCGTTATTCCCGTTATCCCGTTATCTCGTTTTCCTAAAAAAAAAAGAAAAATAGGGTTGATCGTAGAAGGGTGAATTAAGAGTAATATGAATAAAAATAAAAATCTTGCCAAAAAAATAGGGGTTGATCGTAGGAGGGTGAAAATTGGGTGTTGTATGTATTTTTGAATGCTGTTTCATGAAAAAAATAAAAACAAAATATTTTGTCTGAAAAATAAAATTAGGGGGTGGACCACCCTCAACATTTAGGGGGATGATTTGTAAATCTAAACCATCCAGGGCGCCACTCAAACGCATACACAAAAATTCATTCAAATCGGTTCAGCCGTTTAGGAGGAGTGCAGTGACAACACACGTACAGAAGAATTAAATATATAAAGATATATTTTCTTCAATTTCTCGAAATAAAGGTCTGATTCAGTCAATTCATATACTTTTTCTAAGGACGTTTCGACATGGTATTTGTCATCATCAGGTTAAAACACTGAAATTAAAAATATGGAGTTTAACACAATATTAAAATCTATGCACTAAAATAATTCTTTAAGAACATGTTTCGAAATATAACACGTTATTTAACACAATATAAAAATATCTGTAATATATATGAGTATTCACTTACAATTGTAGGTGTGTGACTTCGAAGATGGTTCGGTATCGGGAATGGTTTGTTTATCTTTCATGCATTTTTTACCCTCTTCATAAGAACACCGGTTTTATATTTTTTTTCAATGAATACCCTGTATTTCAAGAAAAAATCAGTTAATTTTCATGAATTATTGATATAATGTACGAACCAATGCATTAGAAATCACTGTATCTTATGCAATTTTTGGATTTTCATATTATACGTTATGAATTAACTCGTTTCCTCACCACTCCAGAGGTAGAGTTGCCCGTGCGTTTTTTTTTTGTGGTATCCCCTGTAGGCCTATTCCACTAAGTATAGGAAAAATACGCTAAATACGTTTCTCTACTATTCGAAATGTATTATCCGATGATTAGCTGTTATTGATTGATTTTTATTCTGCTGCCCATTTTCCTGGTATCATGATGAAAGAAGTCGAGTTTCGGAAGTCTGTCTCCAATTTGGTCGTATTTCGTAAACAGTCATATATATTGAAGAAAATATCAGTCTCATTCCCAAAAAGTTCACAGAAACGGGTTATCAGAGTGTTTTACCGTTTTCAGGGGACACTAGATGAATTGTCTCAAAAAATAATAAACATTTTTTTCTACGACAACCTCGATAAATGTTCATTTTATAACCGTAACTTCAATCATAAACAAGCACATTTTGTACAGAAGGCAAGTTGCTAAGCAACAAATGCGAAATGGAATATTTCGTGTTAGGTCTAGGTTCACTCTAAAATCACGACGACTACGGCTTGTCAAATTATGACGTCCAGCAGCAAATTGATGAAATGTCAGGAGATCGTTTCTGTCAAAGTTTTAGTAGGTAACGAGTAATTTCATAGTTGTTTTCTATAAAAACTATCAATTAAAATGGAAACTGATAGTGATATTGACTTAGATTTGACACCTCCGAACGTAAAAGAAACAGCGAAGGTAACAACACTGAATTTATTACCGGAAACGTCGAAGAGTATGTATCAACGCGCTTATAACCTTTTTTTGGAATGGAAGGTAGATCAAAAGACAAAATCGTTTTCCGAGAACGTTTTAATGGCTTATTTTGGCGACTTAGCCAAAAAATTTGAAAGTTCCACTTTGTGGTCACACTTCTCAATGCTGAGATCGACTCTTAGTATCTATAATGATATAGATATTGCCAAATATTTGAAACTGAAAGCATTCCTCAAGCGGCAGTCTAACGGCTACAAACCCAAAAAGTCAAAGATCTTTACAGCAAAGGACATCGATAATTTCATTGAACAGGCTCCATATGAAATATATTTGTCAACAAAAGTAAGTTTTATATTTCCATTTGATGAAAAATATGTTTAAGTAAACTAATTTACATTGTAGGTTGCATTAGTTATGGGAGTAATAAGTGCATGTAGAAGAAATGAATTACATCAAATGAAAATTACTCATTTCAATAATCTTGGTTCAGCTGTTCTAGTAACAATACCAGACAGTAGAACCAAAATAGTACGAAATTTTACTGTAACTGGCAAATTCTACAAAATTTATAAAAAATACGCAAATCTTCGCCCTCAAAATGCTAATAGTCTATGGTTTTTCATTAATTATCAAAAAGGAAAGTGTACCATTCAGAGAATAGGTCTGAATAAGTTTGGAGCTATGGGAAAAGACATTGCCAAGTATTTAAAATTGCCAAATTACGAATTATATACTGGGCACTGCTTTCGCCGATCCTCCGCAACAATTCTTTTTGATGCTGGATAACCACGTTGAAACGCCACGGTGGCTGGAAATCTACTACAGTCACTGAGGGATATATTGATGAGTCGAAGAAGAGTAAGCTTGACATAGCAAATAAAATTGCAAATGCAATACAGAACATGCCATCAGGCATACCAACGAATTTAGAAATGGAAAATCGCGAGAAGCCGTCTACTTCAACGTCGACAAATTATCAATTTCGAAAAGAATTAAGTATTCAGCAATCAAGTTCTTCAAATATGATATTCAATAATTGCACATTCAACTTACTTCAATTAGATACATACATACATTTATAGGCTTCTATTTCTGTGTACCTATTAGAAATAGCAATAAGGACAATATTTACATATTTCTTCAATTTATATTTTAATTCTGATAGAAAGCCCATTAGCGGCGAATTCGGAGTAATGAAATATCATAAGTTTATTTCTTTCAAAGTTTTTGCAATGTATGCATGTATTGAAGGTGAACGATATGTTGTCATAGAAAAAGTATAGTATGCAACTCGCAACAAAATGGCCATTTTGCACTCGTATGAATTGCAGCACTTGCCTTCGGCTCGTGCTGCAAATTTCATACTCGTGCAAAATGGGTATCATTTTGTGCTCATTGCATAATATACTATTCTGAACATCAGAAAATTGTAATGTCATATTTTTTATAAGATTTCATATGGAAATTATTATAATTTTCCTACACATCAGAAAATTGTTGTAATGATTCATTGTTCTATGATTTTAATACCGACATCATCTGGAGCTCTTCTATGAGCAGCATCGGAAATCAATCTAAAAAGACACGTTGATGAAAATGAACGTCACGCTGTGGTATCTCGCATATTTCAAGAATCATAAAACACTCTCAACATGTGCACAAGTTCCCAATGTTCTTGAACCAGATTTGCAGGTACAGTAATGACCCATAATGGGAGGATCGTCGTCATTTAGTTCTGTGTTGTAGGCAATCCATAACATATATTTTGTTGCATTTCAAAACCTAGAAAATGTCCAGAATCTTATGAGGCTTTCTTGTTCCAAAACATCCTATACCAATATATCTCCTTCTTGCCTCTGGAATTTGTCCCAAATATAAGGTGGATATAACTGTATCTGATACACCCCAATAGTCAGATCTTTCAGTTATTCCATCGTCAGGCGTGGAAAGTTTCGAACGTGGGTGTGGTTCAATTGCACCCATCGACCAATCCTATTTTTTAGGTTTTCAGCTTCAATTTTGGCTTGAATAACATTTACTTCAATAAAGCGCTCTGATGATCGTCTAGCAAACTGAATATCGGTCCCTGGCATTGTTATCAGACGATGAAACCGATCTATCAACGCACCAGCTATTCGATAGAAGTCACCCATGTCCCATTATTCGCTTCTTCGCTAGTAAATTGATTTGACCTCATGCCAGAAATGGGGGCATATGGTACTCAATACCAAGTTGTTGAAATAATGGTTTCGAGTCGCCATAACTCCACTATAAGAATATCCCCATCCTGAAACCAGGTCCTGATACCCTCGATGTCCCTCTCGAACTCTTGGTTCAATATAGTGGCATCATTATTTTTAAAGTCTGAAAAATAGGGTCCTTGAATCGCCAGGATAGACCCGTCTGGAGCAACAATTACTTCCGGTTTCACCATATGGTCTTTTTTATGAAAACCATAGGATTGCCTGAGGAATCTGAAATTACAAATCATTTTCAATTTTACTATAGGTACAATCAATATAAGCTCTTGCTTTTGGTTGGTTAGGGGTGGGGTCATAGAGTGCATTAACAAATTCTTTGACGTGTCTTGTGATATAATTTGCTCTGGTTATAGCATTAAAGTCCAAATTGCTTGGTTCAAATCTTTGTGTTAATGGAATCCCGACATTAGAAATAATGAGACTGGTGTCCCGACGGGTGGGATAATGAAATATCACTCTGAGAAAATCATCAGAAATACCCTAACGCAATTTTAAGAGAAAGGTTAACCGAGATTGGACCCTTGAGGAACTCCGATAATTGTAATATGGACATTTGAATAAAAAGCATTGTGATAAATATACCGTAGGCGCTGATGAAGGTAGGATTTAAGGATGTAATTTTTTTTGAAGCCCATACTGGTAAGTTTATGAAGAACTATCTTATGATTGATCTTATCGAAGGCCTGAGAGGAATCTACCCATCAACTTGTCCCTTACGGTCCAACGTTCCACACTAATATTGATTAGAGACATCCATACGAAAGAACCATGATTTTTGGTATTTTCTTGGCTGTTGGCTGTCGATTTCAGCCTTTCGGCTTTTCGTCTTTCAACTCTAAAATCAGTTTTTATTACTTTCTATCACACATCAGGATTAGAATAGAAATTTGTACAATGAAAAGTACAATTCTGGTGAATAACAGAATGACTAGGAATAGTTGCCGGTGGTTGAGAAACGAGACTGGTGGGCATCTCTTTCGCAGGTATGGACAGGGAGCTTCAAGAGGCAAAATCATTAGATGCTCCAGATCCAGATGGACTTTTTCTAATATTATTTAGGCTCTTGTGATTCTCACTATTAGCTGTAGATAGGGCGGAATGGAATTCACGCTTGAGTGTCCGGAAATTTTTATTATTGAGTGCTCTCCAGTGCCACATTTCGCAAGATTAGATATCGCTGCAGATCGATGAGAATGATTGGTAATTTTTTCAGTTTTTATATCGATACCAATTTTTTGCGCGGATACGGCTCTTCATTTTGTTATTAAATTTTTTCCAAAAGAAACATTCTGATACTACCCAATTGATTTTGGACTATCCCATGCCATATTGACTCTCAGAAATAGTCGATCTTATCAAACAGTTTTTTCAACAAACGCACTGGACAAACATCTGGAGCATTTGTATTTGTAAGCAGCCACTTCCTATCAGTGAGTCTTCTTTCTTCCCCTTGACTTGTTTTGGAAAATATTGGGTTGTACTAGATTCTTCCCGTTGGTATACCATCGTTTGTATATTCGTTTTGAAAGTATTTCTTTTTATACTGGACACCCTCGCCACCTCCCCAGGCTAGTTCATATGCCATTATATGGTACAAGTTTTTTGTAAGCCTTCAGGATTATCTTCATCCCATACAACTGACATCCCATACACTTCGTTTTTCGATAATGCATTAGAACTCTATTTTCTCTTGTCGGGCATTCTTTTCAATTGCTTGCGCTTCGCGATTTTAGCATTTCGCGCATCCTTGAAAATAATATTCGAAAAAAGAATTGAACATGATATTGAAATTTTCAAAATAATATTCCTGCAACATCTTTGCTGTTGTATTCCATATACTTTTTATGCAACTTTCTTTATAGTCCTCACCATTAGATTTCTTCATGTTATATGCGTAGTCCGTTAAAGTTTTGGATAGAGTGCTCACTTGTGTATTAGCGCGTAATTCATAATTCCTTTCCCTGCAGAACTTCTCAAATTGTTTCCAAATTGAGTTTTTGGAAGTAATTGTATTTTTGGGTGTTATATTATAAATGTTAGTCTGAATTTATTCAAATGAACTTCTACCGAAACGACTCATTTTGCCACTTTCAAAAATTTTACGTCAGATGACAACCATATGTCCAGAGTTCTTTTGTCTTAACCACGAAAATCAATTACGGAAGTATGTTTTTCTCCGATAGACAGCAAATATTAATTTTGCAGACACATATCAATCAGCAAAGTATTACTTTTCCTGCCTAGGCAGCAAAGTAAGGACTTTCCTGCCTAGGCAGCAAAATAATTATTCTCAATGGTAATGAAATATTTGACATTTTTTGACAAAAAAAACATTCATTAGAATAAATAGGCCACCTTTTCTTTCCTCAGATGTCGTTCTCTTTACATTCACTATATTACCAGTTTGATTCGCCTTATGAGTAGTTCCTACATTTGTCAAAACTTTTTCACAAATACTGGTTTCACTTGCCATTGAATCCTCAATATACCCTTCTGCTATAGTTGAGGATTTCCACCCACCATGTATTTTCAACATTTTTATGTCACCTCCTGAATTTACAAGTAAAGTGGCAGAACTTTTACGGAGGCAGTGTCCCGTATATTCTTTAGCATTCGGCAACTTTAAATAGACAGCTATTTCCTGAGGTATTTCACCAAATTTATGGATACCAACAAATTGCTTTACGGATTCACCTTTTACGCATTTAAAAAAAAAATACGGGGCCTTTTAATTCAGCAGGCCGAAGAGCTATATATTTTCTAACAACATCTTAATATTCCATTATTACGAAAGACCTCGAATTCTTCGTCTTCGTGTTCAATAGGGATACCAATAGTTTATTGTTTATATCTTCAATATTTTCTAACTTCAAATTCAATAGTTCGTCGCAGCGACATGCACCCGCAATTCCAAAAATCAATACAAAGAATGTATTATAAGTATTTTCACTTCATCGTATAAATATCTTATTCAAAACTTACTTTCGCTAATAAATATTCATCATCTGGAGCATCCAGTATAAAGTTTGTAATATCTTGTTTTTCGAAAACTCGGGAATTCTTTGTCTTGTAGCCTTCGGATGCCCGTTTTAAATATGCCCGCAACTTCAAATATCTTCCTATATCTACGCCATTTTTGACATTCATAGTTGCCTTCAACATGGAATATACAGACCAAAGTGTAGAACTCCTCATTGTTTTAGATAATCCTGCAAAATAAGCCAGTAATACATTCTCCGGAAAAGTCTTCGCATTTTTCTCCATGCAATTATCCTTAAATCGTTTATAATTTCCTTCATATTTCATCCGAGATTTCTCCGGCATCAAATTTAACTCAATATTTTTTGCCATGATATAAATATGCCAATATTTTTCCACAAAACTGTCAGAAATTTCATAAGTTGTCAAACTATAATTATTATGGACATATACGTTTCCATAGCAACCAACCATTCCAACAATTGCGATTTCTATCAAATTTTGTTTTAATTTATTACTACAGGAAAAATAAAAAGATTGTGGGAATTGTAATAATTTGCAAATACAATATCCTACATATATCATTATAAACAATCGGAGAAAAAATTATATGTTCAACTGGGCAGCAAAGTAGATTGACTGCCTTAGCTGAATTCCTAGCCTCGCTACGCTCTGCTATGAACTATCAGCCGCGGCAGTCAATCTAATACTTTGCTGCCTAGTAAAACAAATAACTATTATGAGAGATATTGACGGAAAAAAACCAAAGGGATGATTTGCAAATTTTGCCGCTGTCATTTTGACAGTATGGTCAAACTTTGAAAAATGCTGACAGATCATTGGTTGAAATACTATGAGGAAAATAGTCATTGTAAATGCCAAGAAATTTTTGGGATCATATTCTCGATTTCAATATTTTGAAAATACGATGCATATGCTTCTATAAGTTTTTGTTTGATATTCATCCTAAGTCTACTAAATTCTTCATACCAACTTAAACTACTTACCTGTAATTTTAAACTTTCTATGTAACTTTTTCTTTAATAAGTTTTATTACCTCCGTTGGACACCAGACTGGATTATTATGTTTGAAATTTTTGGAAAGTGGAACATGGGTATTCAGGGTTTCATTAAACCTAGTAGAGAATCTTTCCAAAGCAAAGTTAATTTCAGTTGAGTTTATCAAAAAATCCTAATAAGTACACGAAAAATCATCATACAAAGAGTGATTATTTGCGTTTTTAAAATAATATGTTCTGTTGTTAATATTTGTAATTGAATTATGTCTTTTTGTAGTAAGTCCAGTAAGTTCGATTGAAATGGATGGATGGTAGAGATCTACATTCTCTAATGTTACCCACTCACTGGTTATAGTATAGTTCAATTAATATAATTTATTACAAGATCTAACAATTTTATTTGAAATATTGCTACATTGCTGAATAAACTTTTGTATTTTCAGATTTGTTTTAAATCTGAATTTCCAACTTTCTGATATCTTCATGGAATAGACGAGGACACGAAATTTTCAAAATATTTTTAATGGATTTTACAGCTTGTGAAAACTCTGTTGGTGGTAATTTTCTTTCTTTTTTTCAATTTTCTTAAGCTTAAAAAAATATTTGAAGTCAGCAAAATTCAAATGGCTTCTTTCTAGCGCCATTGCAAAATGTTGTGATGTAATCACCCGATCAACCGATCCCACAGTTGACAGCTATAATCAATTGTGCAACGTTGCCATATTCTCAAATCTTGACACTGCGAGTAGTGTTCTATACTCTGTTTCCTAATATGAGAGAGTAATACATCATTATTGAACTGTAAACCTGAGTCGTCTTCGCCATATTCCATAGGCGTACGGGGTGAAATCTAAATTTGATGTCATTGGATAGCTTATGGAACACTTACATAGGAATGTGCAAATAGGTATAGGACATCATGAATTGAACATATCTAGAATTATCCCATTGTCCCCATTGTCTCATTGGAAAAAATAAAAGTATGTATCATAACTTTTTAATGCTACGTTCAATTGTTTTTCTATTTACATTTCCTGGCGTTTCAGAAAAAAGGCTACAACTTTCCTTTTTTAAACATTTTACTAGCTCTTTATGTAAGGAAGATATCTATTGGTCCGCATATTACCAATAACTCTGTAAAGTTGGTTCAGAAATATTTTGTACAAGCTTAGTGACTCTTAATATGATTAGCCCCTAACAATGGACAATGCTTTAGTATACTCTGTAATTTCCTGTTCCAGGTACAATAGAATGATGAATTACCAATAATCTATCTGATTATCTTTTCCTTACTTCAAAAATTTTTTCAACAAAAATAATACGTAGATATAAATCTGTCCCTGTGAAATAACACTATGGTCGTATTGGTTTCACAAATGGAGGGTTTTCATAAGAAAACAATTATTAGCTTAGGTAGAGGCACAGGTAGTTTACCAACCTGTGCCTCAGTGTTTCAAAAATTCAAAATGTTCAGTTACTTTCCGGCAGTTGTTGGAAATGTTCGTTCTTGAAAATGGCTAGTATTGCTGAATTTGTTGCTGAGAAATGGATTAGTAAAAGTGCGCTCTCTAAAAATGAGAAAATTATTATTCTCAATGGGTTCAATGCTGTTCGCCACCAAAACTCAACATTCCGAGTTACAGAAATAGTTGAAATGTGTTCGAATATGACTGGAGTCGGACAGTCAGTAATATATCGACTTGTACACGAGAATAAACGCGGCCCCATCAGGTCACCAAATAAAATTACAGGAAAAAAAGGAACTGTAATAAATGAGGATGAAAAGACTGACATCAGAAGAATTATACACCCTTTTGACTCAAAAAAAGAAATACCTACCTTGAAAAAATTATGTCTGAAATGAAAAAGGATGATTTTATTCCACCCATGGGTAGGAAGAATGTGTGGAAAACTTTGAAGAAAATAAATTTTCGTTCTGAAAAAATTCGTAACAGAAAATCACTTTTAATAGAGAAAGACGAAATCATCTGCTGGCGATGACGATATTTAAGGGCAGTTAGACAGTTTCGGAGGGAAAAATTGGACGAAACTTGGTTGAATGAAGGATATACCGTTGGTAAAATATGGTAGAGAAAATATAAAATGCGCGAGGCAAGCTCTCATGGAAGGATGGTCCACTAGAATAGAAGGACCTTAGGTAACGTAAAATATTAATAATTGCTCACATTGGTAGCAAAAATGGATTTGTCGATGGGGGCTAATTAGCATATCAATCAAAACGGACTCGACACTATCATGAAGACGTGAACGCTGATGTTTTCGAAAAATACTTCCAGCAAATGCTAGATCTTATACCAGCTGGATCATAGATAATGCCAGCTACCATTCAAAAAAATCCGAAAAAATACCAACGTCTTCTTGCAAAAAAATTATATCATTCATTGGCTTACTTTAAATAAGAAACCATTTCACAAAGATATGCTGAAAAATGATTAATAAAATATCTTTTTGAAGACAAGCTTTTATTCAAATGCACTAAAAAGTTGAAAATAATTGCTTTGGATGTGTGACGTAGGTTATTCCGTGAGTTTAGATTCAAAAGCTTGTCGCGCAAAGTTTTCAGTTCGAATTCAAAAGCAACAAGCTTTTGAATCTATAACTCACGGAATAACCAACGTCACACATCCAAAGCAATTATTTTTGACTTTTTAGTGCATTTGAATGAAAGCTTGGCTATGAAAAGGCATTTCATTAATTATTTTATTTTTTGCTTTTTAGTACTTAAGTACGCCTTAATCTTTGCATTTTTGTTAAAGCATCGTTCTTTTGAGGCCTTTTTCCTGTTAGTTCTGAGAAATCTATAGCTTCAATGAGAAGACCATCTGAAGATAACTCATCCGCCACCTTGGAGTTGCCATCTTCAATTTATGAATTTTAACTAAAAAAATAAATTCATAATCTCCGACATACCAATTTGGAATCGGCCATAATTACAGAACTCTCCGCGATCTTGAATCTGTGAATTCATAATCTCCGACCCCGAAAATCCCCACATACCAATTTTGAATGAATTCGGACCATAAACATAGAGATCATTGGCCATCTTTGAGCTGCCATTTTGATTTTATGAATTTTGACGAAAAATTCATAATCTCCGACTCCAAAAATCCCCACATACCATTTTTGAATAGAATCGGACCATAATCACAAAACTCCTCTGCCATTTTGGAGCCGCTATCTTAAATTCATGAATTTTGACAGAAAATTCATAATCTCCGACCCTAAAAACCCCGTCAAACCATTTTTGAATCGAATCGGACCATAATCACAAAACTTGTCCGCCATCTTGGAACCGCCATTTTGTTTCATTCTCTAACAAAAACTTAATAATGCATTGTCACCAGAATTATGAACACTTGCCAAATTTCAGCTCAATTGGATGTCGGCAATTGCCCCAAAAATTGATTACAAATTTTGAACCGGAAAGATTGACAGAATGACATACGATCAAAGCAAGTTGAATAAAAGCTTGTAAAAAGGAACTACTGGAGATTGTGAAGTTGAATGAACCTCATTGTACGAGATTTGTTGTCGACGAAAGAATTGGTGTGGGCGCAAGTACAAGGGTTTGTAGCAAGGCATACCACAACTTTTAGAATAAGAAACGTTGAAAACCTCTTGCAAGAGTGAATAAAGAAAGTGGATTGTGAAAAATGGAGTAAGTGCGTCGAACATGTGACTGGAATAGAAAAAAGAATGTGTTAAGCTGATAACATGACAGAAAACACCTCATTATTTGTCTGGCCCCAACGACGATTGTTCATCGGACTACTCGGAATATGATGGCTAAAATCTAAAAATTGAGTTGTATTATAAATAGTAGTTTTTTTATAAATATTAATATATATATATATATATATATATATATATATATTCCAATTTATCTATTTTCATATTATTATTACTTTTATATAAGTTGCGATCTACTTGATATTAGAAAAATTAATATCCCAATTATCTGCCTATCTCTATGATTATAATCATGGATAATTATTACTATACTTATTATTCTAATAAACTACATGTAGTTACGCCGCTGTCACATACATTTCATTCACAAAACTCCTCTTTCTCTTGTTATGCCAATCAAGGTGAACCTAATTGAGGATCGATTCGGGGTGTGTACGTCTTAAATAAATGGAATACGGAATTTTAAAATACTATCATTGCAAGTTTACAATACAACCTTCGAATTGTCCAGCCTGTTTAATGGGTTCTGTCATTGCAAATTTACATTTTGTCACTCACTCACATTAGGAAACAGAGTATAGTTCTAAAATTCATACCCGATTACACCTATTGGCTGCTCGGTCGTTCACATCACAAAGAGCGCCAATATTAGTAGCTTCAAAATTTGCTGATTTTCAAAAACGAATGGAAACTGCTGCAATTGAAATTTGACTCAAAAAATGTTTTCTGGGTACATTTATATATGCGGTATGTATTTCTCGTGTCCTAACTTATTATATAGTTGAATCGAACTGAAAACAAGTTTGGTTATACTTCTTTCTTTCGATTTGAATCAGGAAACAGAAATATTTGGAAGTGTTTAGGGATATTTGAGTCCATCCTCATTTTTTGATAGTAGAGTTTGCGGTTTATAAAAAAAATAGAAATGCTGTTATTTAGCCATCATATTCCGAGTACCTAGAAAACCTTATGACAACTACAACTTCAACTTCTCTCACAGGCAAGTTATAGGCCAACAGAACTCCACCAGTAGATAGTTATCAATATGTGTATTCGCAATAAAATTCTTCGCAAATCGTTGTTTCTCTGTGGAAACGATGCCTCAAATCGGTTGGCCTATTTGGCCCATACAGTTATAATTCCCCTCGAAGCTGCGAGAAGTGTGTAGCTTGAAATAAATCCTCACAAATTGAATATTAATGATTGAAAATTGAAAATTTGTCGTCTAGTGTATTCATTATCAGAAAGATATGATGGTAGGATGAGAAGGGTGAGTTAGCCAAAATATGTAGAGGTGAGAGTCCTTTTCAATAGGGGAAAATAAATTATTGATTTCACATCTACACAGCTCCAGTAATACCGAAGTATTACTGGAGCTGAGAAGATGTGAAATCATATATCAGCTTTGAAAATTTCTTGAAAATGTTTTCATCTGTCTCGACTAGTAAGATCATGAGTTCGCATAATTATCAATAGTGATATAACGAGTGCAATGGAAATTATCGATAATTTTTGGAAAATTTGCCCGAATGCATTTCTAGTTGGAAAAGAGCACGAGTGCACGTAGGTAATGCATGAGTGCCTTTTTCAGTTGAAAATGCATTAGGGCAAATTTGTCAAAAATTATAGATAAATTTCCATTGCACGAATTATAATTTATGAATAAAATTATTTTTTTTTGTATACCCTCGTAAGTATAAAATGACAGTGTCACAAAAATGTCAAATTTTTTTTAAAATAAAGTAATCGCCTCTCGTTGTCCTGGACGTCTCCATGAAAAGCAGATACAGCGACACAGACACAAACACAAACAATTTTAAACGCTTGCGTCTTTTTTGAAATTTCGTAAATTATGTCGCAGTTTGGAGTAGCAACGCTAGAAGAGATTCATCAAAACATAGAAATTCTCACTCCAAAAAACACCAAAAGGTCTAAAGCTTCGATTTGGATACAATTTCAAGACTTCCTTGCTGAAAAACAATATATTCTGGACAAGTGTACATCAAAAGAGAAGTCTCTTCAATTTTGCGAGATTGATACTTTTGGGGCACCCTGTCAAATTATCCGATAATCGTGCACTAGTGAAATCAAATGTTTTCCAACAGTGAATTACTTTCCTGGAAATGATTCAGTTATTTTTGGATCACGACACAACGTATTATCAAAAATGGATAATTGAGTTTCCATTTGTTCGAATGGCTATCTCACCCATTTCATTGAACACATTCAAAAGGTTGAATAAACAAATTCAAAATACTTTTTCTCTACTGCTTGAAAGATGAATTTAAATCTTCATTGAATTAAAAATACACAATGAATATATAAAATATATTCGAGATGAAAATCGTGAATAGCGCCCTCTACTGGAGCTGGAGGCGCACTGGCTAGTCGTCGTTGCAGGAATTACCTAATGATTGGTTCAAATTAACAATTAAAACATGTCAGTTTATTGTTGGAATGTCAGTTTTGCAGACGAATGAAATTCTCAACTACATAACTGTGTATCGTTGTTATTGTTATTTTGTCTACTGAACACATATTGTATTACTACTTGTGAATACAAAAAGAAGATAAAAGTAAAAGTTGTGTGGTTATGACTGAATTTTGATAAAATGCAAATTTTAGGGGATGCAGAAAATTGTTTCTTTGAATGGGCTACCCAGTATATTTTTAAATTATTGGAATAATCTTTTTTTCCTGATTTCAAAAATAAACCATATGTTACCCCTATCTTATACCGTTTTTGAGTTAATAAACGTCGAATGACTATCCTATGAAAGTTAACATTTTTAAAGTAAGCTATGAAAAAGACAACTATATTATGTTTGTTTAATGACATTTCTTTAATGGAATAATCAAAATGGTTTACAGTGAGGAAGAAAAAGTTCAAATATATACTTGTTTTATACAAAAGAACAAAAATAATCGTGCAGCAAATAGTGCGTATAGGGTGTCGTATCCAAATCTTCCAACACCGTCAGAAAATAACATTCAAAAATATTTACCAAAAGCTGAATCATATCTTCAGTTTCATTAGAAATAAAGCGTGTAGTTCAAGACAACCATGAAGAACAGCTAGATATACTGCTTCATATCCATACTAATTCCCAAATACACTTTTTTGAAACATTGTATTATTTTTTAGAAAATTCTGAATGTAGTTTAAAAAATATAGCTGATCAATTAGGTGAAAGTTTTTTCAAAATACAACGTACTTTGAAAGAGTAAAACAAAAAAATCGGTAAAACAAATAAAGAAAACAGAAAGAAAAACTGTTAGCGTTTGGTGCGGAATTTTTAGAAATAAAATTGTTGGCCCTCTATTTTATGATTATATATTTACAGGAGTAACATATCAAGAAATACTCATTTCAGAAGTAGAAAATATTCTTTTACATAATTTTTCGGAAGACAAGCATGCCAGTATGATTTGGATGCAGGATGGGGCAACCTCGTATAGTGTTCTTTCCGTTCTAGAACATTTGAAAAATGTATTTCCAAAATGGATAGAAAATAATGGAAGTAATAAATAGCCACCTAACAGTCGGGACTTATGGATTAATTCTGGGGATTTCATGAGACATTATTAATGATAATAGAAATATTATACAATTCATTAAAGACACGATTGGTAAACCATTTTGATTATTCCATTAAATGAATATCACTAAGCAAACATCACATAGTTGTCATTATCATAGCTTACTTTGAAAATGTTTACTTTCATAGGCTAGGTATTAACAGTAACAACTAGTCTTAGTTATTCGACATTTAATAACTCAAAAACGGTATGAAATCCAAAAATTCAATAATATACAGGGTATCCCTTCAACAAAAAATTATACCCTGAAATCTGCACGCCACTGTATTTTTGACAGCATTTTATCAAAATTCAGTCATAACCACTCATCTTTTACGTTTAACTTTTTTCTATAGGCAATAATAACGATGATAAGGGGTGGGTAATTTATAGTGAATGTAGATGGTCTTCATACAATATTGTGGTACGCCTATGTTATGTTGGCTTCGGTTCCATCGGGTTGGGTAAGCAGTGTGCGTTGAGAGGGGGAAGACCAATGATACCTTTCAATTAATGAACGAACTCTACATGTTTCGTTGTTCATAGGGAATCGATGTGGAAAAAGATAAAGCAGTCACTCCATAGACTTCTTTCTGTTGAACAACATATTCATTGCGCGATTAAAATTGCCAAGTTACGGATCTGGGATTCGTGACCATTAAAATAATCATTGTCCGTTTATTAACACTTCACAAAAACAACACAATACTGCACTCCGGTGATTAAATGAATCAATCACAATTCACTTCTGAAATACCGCGCACGTCACTGTAGTTGAATCACTCCGCTTGGATTATTCGGAATGATATGTCCCCCTGCTCACGTACGGAGCATTGTGTGGAGGTCATTGGCACCAGAAAATTATCGGCGACGGCTTCTCGATACCTAGGAAATTCTCGATTGTTCTGTTGGAAATCCCAACTTGACGTCAACCAGTCAGTCGGGCCACAACTTGCAGCGGGGTTCTGTATTCGTTTTAGTAACAGTATCATTCAAATATGGAGGACACCAGAGCAACACAACTAGCAAAATACTTGGTCTTAATCACTGTTGTTTTTATCATATTGATGGTAGCGGTAACGGTGCATTCATTGAGTCAGATATTTCGTATAGAATATTTATGTATCATGTTATAGTATAGCGTTTCGGGAATGAAAGTGACTTTTTGTTTGGTGAGCATGTAGATTCACGTAATCCACTTCTTCTCCAAAAAAATTTCCTTATAAATGTCACGATTTTTAGATGTCTGGACATTTTTTTTTCATATATATTTCACAAATAAAATTATTATATTGCTTTGCACGAAGAAAGATGAACATTGTATGTAGTAGTACTGCTAATTTTATTATATTCACTAATTTTTTGTCATTGCAAATGGTTTCCCCATAAGAAATATGATAAATCATAATTCTAATTATATAAATGGCAATTGGATACTCTCATCATAAATCAAGTGGTAAAATAACATTCCATAGACTCACATTTGAAGTGATCGAGTGATACATGTTGAACATTTACCGATGTTAACATGATCAATTTATGTTATGTCGTATCTCAAGTACCTTCAAGTGGGATAGTTCTAGTCTCATCCAGATACATACGAAACTTGTAGAAACAGTCATAAGCGTTTTGGGTTCGAAATGAAATGAAAAAGATGAAATGTTGGCGAAAATGAGAAAAACACTCGAACAACGTGATCAGATCATCGCATCTTTGTTCGAAAACATGGCCTAGCTATAAAAATTAAAACTTTTGGAATACCTTGAAAAACGTAACAAATCCTCCTTTCCAAATGTGACACTTCGCAAATAACGAACCAAATCAATGATAAATCTTCGGTCTCAATTATTTACGTGATAGTGAATTTCAATTCATATGCATGTGAAACGTCCAACTGTCTAGATTTGAGCAATAGATTCATGATTGGTATTTGTTGTGTTATCAAGCTGTCAATTAGAAAAAAAACTAAAGATTATCCGGTTGACCCAGACAAATTCAGAGTACATAGAGCTGTTGTCCGTATCTCAATTGGATTGCTCAACCAAGACATCATCTATGCGCTTGCCTGACGACCCGACAATAGAAGGTCTGGAGTAGGAGGGAGGAAAAATGTCCAATGTGTCTGATCGTGGCGATGGCCAGCGATCAGGTCAGTAGGATCAGACGGGCCAATGAAAATCTATTTTTCGGGGCAACTAGAGCTCTGATGAGTTGATACCTCCCAGAAGATTAACCAAGATCCAAAATACGGAGGCTCCTCACGTCCAAAACTTTTGCAGGGCCTACTGTCAGAGCATCAATAACGCTCAAAAGAGTCCTAGCCAAAGATCAGGTAACAAGGTTGGAAGAGATACGACAGGGAAACAGCCCAACTCATGCTCTCAACACATTTTCCGGGCAGTTCCACAGAGCGGAATCTTCGACGCAATCATCATATCACTCAAAGGTGGACTACAAGACGGCCGAAGAGATTGTCACCTACGAAGAAATGAAATGAACCAAATAAATCGCCAGAAAAAGATATAATTTTTCCAGCCCTACTACAGAGGAGTATGTGGATGTCCCCATTACCCAACTACCGAAGATTGTCCGCAGTTATCTCGCATATAGTTATATTCCCAAATCATAGGATATCACGTCATTCCTGCTCCAGCTATCAGAGATACTGGTTGATAGACACACTAGAGAGGAGGTACTGAGGCTTCACCCCTTCAGCGACTTCCAGCACGCCTACCAGAGTGGCAGGGATACGGAGACGGCAGTGCAACAACTTGTTCGTAGGATCGAGAGAGGGCTGTATCGTGGCGTTGCTTTCTTAGTATATTTCATCATATGCATTTCAATCCATATGGAAAGAAGTAAAATAACGAGGCGTGAATCTGTCCCTGATAGGGTAGATTCACGCTACGCTTTCTCAGAAGCAGCTACAGCAAGTACATATCCACTAAGGATTGACCCACAGGGTAGTGCCTGGTGGTAGATGGACTAGCAGTAATCAACAACATGGGCTGTTACATTCAGGCTCACGCAGATGACATAGTTATCCCTATCGACAGCCAGAAGTCCTGCGCTGTAAGAAGTACAGAGAGCCTTCAATGGGTTGGAACAAATGGTGTCGCTCCATGGGACTGACTGTCAACCCCGGAACTGGTAATCTTCACCAGGAAACGCTGGCTGGAAATACTCCCAAAAGTTCAACTCTGACGGAGGTCCCTAGGAACTCGACCAAAAATCCTGGGGTAACTTTATATTCCAAACTAAACTGGAACAAGCATATCAAATAGTCTAGGAAGCTACAGTGGCTCTCGGTACATGCAGAAGGAATTTGGCTGTACGTGGAGATTGGGTCACAAGACCCTTCACTGGATCTTTATATCATTCCTACGTCCAAGGCCCCTGTTCGGTGGCCAGGTACAGTATCGAGCAAGCCAAATACCTCCCTAGATAGGATTCGAAGACAAGCCCAGCAATAACAAGTACGGAAGTGCCTTCTCTGCACCTTTTCCTCAAACACGGGAGACGAATAGGAGGATTAGGGGTTATATATGAACATCTCCGATTGTGGAATTTGTTTGGTTCTCCAAAATGTACCACGGTGTTTTACGCACAAGTATTCGCTACCACGGTCAGAAAAATCACTATTTCAAGAAAAAACGGCTAATAAACTTGTGTCCGGAAATGCTGTATTTCGGAGATACAGGGTGTTGAAATTGAATTTGTTTTTTCTTTTTTTAAGAATAACTTTTGCAAAAAATAAGTTATTTGCACGAAATTTGGTACCCGGGGTTTTTTTGACGTGTGAAATCATAATTTCGTATTGATTTTCATGTAACATCTAGAGGGCGCTGCGTACGCTGTCATTATTTATTTCAAATTGCCCTAACATTTTTGACAGTGAACTTTTGGTACTTTTCATGAAAAAACCTCATTCTCACACCTTTCCCAAGTAAAAATGGTACACTTCCTCAACAACGCTGGAGGTAATCGTTTTCGAGATATTTATAATTTTCTATATTGATGCAAGTTACTTAGCTCCTAGGGCGCTAAGTGAAGTTGCTGAGAACATTACAAAAACTAAGTATGTGGTAGATCTCGTCAAAATAAACTACTTTTTTCCTATGAAATGTTCATCGAAAAATGATTTGTTTTTGAGATACAGATTGTTAATTTTTTTTTAAATATGGTTGGTTTTTGTCATCAAACTTTATACGCAGTATACCCGGACAGACTCCTTCTAAACTGAGCATGATCAAACTGCTTAATCAGTATAGCCAAATTTTATTTCTATAATTTTTGTCACTCTCCGCTTGCAAATTAAGTTATTTAAATCGATTAGGCTATGAACGTTCGTTTATAAAAATAGAAGTTCGCTGTCACATTTTTAACTATTCATTGACAAATTAACAGTTCGGAGTTTTTAAAGTGATTTTTTGGTACCATGCCCGACTTAACGAATGCTGAAATGGCTGATATGGTTTTTGCATACGGCTTGGCTGACGGAAATTCAACCGAGGCCAGACGCATCTATCAGGAGAGGCATCCCCAACGCGTCACTCCTTGTGCAGCGACATTTGCGAATCTTTTCCGGCGACTTTCCGAATCTGGAAGCTTTGAAAGAAATTCTGCAGTAGGACGGCCACGGACTACAAGAACATCCAGAGACAAGTACAAGAAAAATTAGTCAAACTTTAAATGTGAGTCACATGACCGTTTACAAAATTTTAAAGGAACAGCAATTATATCCCCATCATATTCAGCGTGTCCAGACACTTACGCTACGTGATTTTCAACCACGTATCGAATTTGCTCAATGGCTTCAAAGAAAAATCGAAGAACATCGCCAAATTTTATCGAAAATCCTTTGCACAGATGGGGCTAATTTTTCAAGAAATGGTATCATGAACTTCCATAACAACCATATCTGGGCGGAAGATAACGCAAACTCATTTCCAAGACAGATTCTCTTTTAATGTATAGGTAGGCATGATTGGGGATTATTTAATTGGGCCATATTTTCCCCCCCTACGGTTGATTGTAGATGCTTACCAAAATTTTTTGGAACACGAGCTTTTTCAGCTTATGGAAGATGTTCCCATTGGTCTCCGAAATCACTCTTGGTTTATGCACGATGGAGCCCCTGCTCATTTCAGTCTGAAAGCAAGAAATTTCTTAGACGTTGCATATCCCCAACGATGGATAGGAAGAGGAGGCACTCAGCATTGGCCCCCGAGGTCACCGGACCACAATCTCGTCGAATTTTTTTTTAGGGACACCTAAAATCACTAGTTTATGCTGGCCCCATTGAAAACGAGGAAATGTTGCTGCGAAACGATAAGAAACACTCCCGGCATTTTTCAACTGGTGCGGAATTCTTTGATGAGGAGAGCAGAAGCTTGTATTACTGTTGGGGGGTCGTCACTTTGAACAGTTGTTGTAATAGTTGTTTCGTTCAATTTTTATATGTTTAATTGCCTAATAAGTGAAATAGTACTTCTCCGAATTGTTTTTTTACAAACCTCGAAATGTAGCACTTTCTAATTGAATAATTAAACCTGAATTTTTTTTTTATTTGGATTGATTAAGTAGTTTGATAATGCTCAGTTTGGAAGGAGTCTGTGTTCAAAGTTTGATGAAAATAACTGCAGTTGCAAATAACTTATGACAAAAACCAACCATGTTTTGAAAAATTTCAACAATCTGTATCTCGAAAACAAATCATTTCATAGGAAAAAAGTAGTTCATTTTGACGAGACCTACCACATACTTGGTTTTTGTAATGTTCTCAGCAACTTCACTTAGCGCCCTAGGAGCTAAGTAACATGCATCGATATAGAAAATTGTAAATATCTCGAAAACGAACACCTCCAGCGTTGTTGAGGAAGTGTACCTTTTTTACTTGGAAAAGGTGTGGAAATAAGATTTTTTCATGAAAAGTACCAAAAGTTTACTGTCAAAAATGTTAGGTCAATTTGAAATAAATAATGACAGCGTACGCAGCGCCCTCTAGATGTTACATGAAAATTAATACGATATTATGATTTCACACGTCAAAAGAACCCTGGGTACCAAATTTCGTGCAAATAACTTGTTTTTTGCAAAAGTTATTTTCAAAAAGCAAACAAAAAAAATCAATTCCAACACCCTGTATCTCCGAAACGAAGCATTTCCGGACACAAGTTCATTAGACTTTTTTCTTAAAATTGTCTCAGGAAAACGTCACTTGAATATTTCAACGTACTTATGTTACACAGTGATAGTAAGGTGGCGATTGAATCATTCATAATTTTCATATTCAGTTCATCACTGGTATCGAAATGAATTTGCAAACTGCAGTATGTATCTACGACCAAAAAGTTGAGCTTTTATGGGTACCCGGAAATGAAAACGCCGACAATCTGGCCAGAAAATGGGCAAGATGCTCTGGGATAGTGTCAGAACTGATTCTGGGGGTCCCCAGCTCATGAGCTATATCAACCATGGAGTGAATTCTGGTGGACAAATGAATGGAGAGCTACTTCAGGCATGAGAGAAGTGAGGACATGAAGAAAGTCTTCCTGCAGATAAGAGCAGTAGTAGTTTTCCTCACGGGGCACTTCCATTTCAACAAGCACTTCTCACATCCTCGCCGGTTTCCCAGTAGTTGCAACAATAAAAAGATCACATTTTGGATATGTTTTCCTAAACCCAGAATGTGTAACAACAAGATGGCCTCTTTTCCGAATTCAGCTACCACAAGGACTCAAACATACTTCCAGTAGTAGTGGGTGGATTTGGAACGCTCATATACCATTGAAATTATTGGAATCATATCTAAATGAGCGTACTATGACTGTAAAATGGAATGAAGTCAGATCGAATTCCAAGGAAGTCAGGCTGGGAGTTCCCCAGGGGTCAGTCCCTGGGCCTATACTCTTTTTACTATACGATTATGACTTGCCAGTTCACGTCACAAATTGTCACATAACAATGTTTGTAGATAATACCCCTATCACAGTTGCTGGTAGGGATATCGAAGAACCGATAAAAAATCAACTTGTCACAGTTTCTGGTGTCACAGAACAAGTTGATATTGAATTCATCAAAGCTGTTCATTTTTACAATTGAAAAAATTATATACTGAATAATATTCAATTACTTGATGATATAAAAACGGCAAATGAAGTTATATTTCTAGGAAATCAATTAGATACAAGTCTGGACTGGAATATGCAGATCGATAATGACTGCAATTAATTAAAGAAAGCCTTCTTTGCCATAAAACAAATGGAAACATCATTAAACACATCAGGTATCTTATGTTCTGCTTTAGCGTATCCACATTTCTCTAAATGGATTTGTACTAGCGAATTCCTCAGGGTATTTGGCACAAAAACTAATATTGGAGCTTATTTTCGATATTAATTACATGGAGAGTTGTAAAACCAATATTAATTCGGGAAAAGTTGTTAACGGTAGTATCTTCAGTACCTATATATTTCAAAATACATCGATTCTACTGGGGGAAATTTACAAGGGCTAGAAAGAAATGCAACTGTACAAATCTACAATACAAGACGTGGGAATTTCCTACGAATTCCACATCATAAGGCAGCCAATTATAAAAACTCTCCATTGGTTGGTTGATTGGTTGGTTGAAAGCTGACGAGCCAGAGACAGGGTTGGCACTTAGCTTCCCTTGACACTGCGACCAGCTGGGGTCTATTGTATCATTCTGTCGTCAGTGGTTCTCCATTCAAATAGGTTTGTGCCTTTAATTAGGTTTAGTAGCCTGTTGATAAGGTTCTTCGGATTCATGCCTGTTTCCGGGCTGATCTCTCCAAAGGTTCTGTGTCGCCTACTACTTAGGGCGTCACAGTCGAAGATAATATGAGAGGCTGTTTCCTCCTCTTCATCACATAGCCTACACTCCACGGTTTCCCTGCGTACTCCCATGGTGTTTAGGTGTTTTCTCAGGCCGCAGTGTCCAGTCAACAGACCTATAATTATACGTGCCTTCGTTCTGTTCAGGTTCAGAAGGTCCGCCGTCAGGGTCCGGTTTGGATGCCCCACCATGACTTTGCTGTGTATTTGCCCGACAGTTTGATCCCAATATTGTTGGTGTCTTCTTTTTATCCACTCGTCGATCAGGGTCCTGCATCGGTTTTTGCTAATCCCATGTACAAGTTCTGGCCCTGTGAATAGCCTTCCAGATGCTTGTCTAGCTGGCTGGTCCGCTTTTACGTTGCCTACAATGCCTCTGTGATCTGGCACCCACATCAAGGTTACCTTGTTGGGTTTTGCCAGCTCGATGAGGTTCTGGAGGCAGTCCCAGACCAGTTTGGTTTTCATCTGTATGGAGTTGAGTGCTTTGATAGCACTTTGACAGTCAGATAGAATGTAGATGTGTTTTTGCTATAACCACTTTCTAGATTCTTCTGAATGCATACCATAATAGCATGTGTTTCAGCTTGGAATATCGTGGAGCATTTGCCAAGTGGTATTATGTAATCCCTTCTTTGCCTTACCCCATGTATTCCTGCTCCCGTTCCTTCAACTGTCTTTGAACCGTCTGTATACCAGACTATGTCCGCAGTTGATTGTGATTCTATACTCGGGGCCCATCCAGATCCGTCAATTCGGGATTCGAATGGTTTTTCTCTCCACTCCCCATTATACAGAGTGGCCACTTTTTCAATGGGATTGTATTGGTAACTTTTAAACCATAAGAGTTAGAAGGTCGGTCAAATGGAGAAAAAGTTGCATTCAAAGAAGCATTGTCAAGCAGTTCAAACAAATCGAGATTATCAGGGCCGGTTATTGAGATATCATAAGAAAAGTAAATTCTGTCATTTTGATTTTTCTTTTTTTCCCACTTTATTTTAATACTATCGAAAAATGTCACTGGAGTTTTTTATTCGACAGTAAATTATCCCCAATTTGACATAATCAGATTTTGTATCCAACGTTTCGTACGCTCTGGGCCACCCTCAACCTCATTTTTTTCAATACGGACCTGCATATTTTATGACACTTTTCGAAATGACTTTCAACGCTGAATTCAACGATATATCATACAATGTCATTCAAAGTTGATTTTCAGGTGATTTTGACCCTTATCCAAATTTCTTTGGGTCGGATCTGTATTACATTTAGGTACCTTTAGTTTAATTAACAACATGCAATACATTTCGATAAGAAAATCAACTTACTCATCTTCAACTGAATGGAACGTAACAGAATCAAAGCAAGAAACAAGTAATAATTATTTACAAATTTCAAGACGTGAAAAACCTAATTCATTATAATTAAACGAAACTATCATTTAATGAAAGAAAAATCAAATGATTATTCGAAAGTAAATGATGAACATTAATGAGGTAAGTGTTCGAAATGTCCACCATTTTGTAAAATGCACTTTGCGGTTCTGGAACCCATACTTCTTATACATTTGCTTATTTCGTCTCCTTGAATACCTTCCAATACATTCTCAATCTTCTCGCGAAGAATCTCTATTGTCGGGTTCGTAGTATCATAAATTTTATTTTTGAGATATCCCACAAATAAAAATCCAGCGGATTCAAATCCGGAGATCTGGCAGGCCATGAATCGGGAAAAGTTCGATTTAGATAGTCTGTGACTATTCTTGGGTTGTGTGGACCACATCCGTCTTGTTGGAACCATGGACTATAACGCCGATACCGTATAGGAAGATCATCCAACATTTCATCTATAATTTCTACATATTTTGCTCCGGTTAGGTTGCCGTCAATAAAATAGGGTCCCAGTAATTTATTATTCAACAAACCGCACCATATGTTCAAAGAAAAACGATATTGATGTCTGACTTCATGAATTAAGTGAGGATTTTCTGTGGCATAATAATGTTTGTTCCTTCGATTGAACATGCCAGAATTTGTGAATATCGTTTCGTCTCCCCAAATGATATTGTGCGCAAAATTGTTGTTATTCCACACCTTCCGTTGAAACCAATTACAGAATTGCAACCTTCTCTCAGGATCATTGCGATATAGTTTTTGCACAGCTTGGTATTTATATTCATGGTATCCGTGTCTCTTGAGTATTTTATTAACAGCACTTTTTGATAAATTGCATTCACTGGCCATAGTTTTCGATCCTATTCCTTGATTCATTCGAATTTGGGCCAGAACATTGATGTCATTGATAGGCTCGTTTCGTCGTACATAAGGACCTCTCGGTTTGGTGAATGAATTATGTGCAAGTAACGTTGTAGATAAACGTCGAAACATTTTAATATTTGGTGTTGTTCTTTCAGCATATAATTCACCATACCTTTGTTGTCCTTTGAACGAATTTCTATCTAGTTAAATGTACACTTCGTACATATCTCCCTTCTCTTCATTTGTGTATCTTACCATATCGAATAAGTTAAATTGAAATTACTCAGAAAAGTATTTAATGACAAGTTCTTGTGACACAATAATAAACGAAGTGACAAATAATATGACATTTCTTGTTATGTTCTTTTTTATCCACGGCCTACTACTTGAAAATAATACATTCAATAAACCTAGAGTTGTGTGTATGTAAGAAAAAACAAGTCTATCAACGATATCAATGTTCTGACCCAAATTCAATTGAACCCAGAAAAAAAATCGAGAACTGTGCAATTTATCAAAAACTGCTGTTCATAAAATAGTCAAGAGACGCGAATACAATGATTTTAAATTTGAATACCAAGTCTTGCAAACATTATATCGTAATGATCTCAAAATAAAGTTCGATTCTGTTATTTGTTTCAACGGAACAAATGACAAATCCAACAATAATGATTCCTCGCGAGAAGATTGAGAATATATTGGAAGGTATTCAAGGAGACGAAATAAGCAAATGTATAAGAAGTATGGGTTCCAGAACCGCAAAGTGCATTTTACAAAATGGTGGACATTTCGAACACTTACTTCATTAATGTTCATCATTTACTTTCGAATAATCATTTGATTTTTTTTCCTTCATTAAATGATAGTTTTGTTTAATTATTATGAATTAGGTTTTTCACCTCTTGAAATTTGTAAATAATTACTACTTGGTTCTTGCTTCGATTCTGTTACGTTCCATTCAGTTGAAGATGAGTAAGTTGATTTTCTTATCGAAATGTATTGCATGTTGTTAATTAAACTAAAGGTACCTAAATGTAATACAGATCCGACCCAAAGAAATTTGGATAAGGGTCAAAATCACCTGAAAATCGACTTTGAATGACATTGTATCATACATCGTTAAATTCAGCGTTGAAAGTTATTCCGAAATGTGTCATAAAACATGCAGGTCCGTATTGAAAAAAATGAGGTTGACGGTGGCCCAGAGCGTACGAAACGTTGGATACAAAATCTGATTATGTCAAATTGAGGATAATTCACTGTCGAATAAAAAACTCCCGTGACATTTTTTGATAATATTCGAAATAAAGTGGGAAAAAAAGAAAAATCAAAATGACAGAATTAACTTTTTTTATGATATCTCAATAACCGGCCCTGATAATCTCGATTTGTTTGGACTGCTTGACAATGCTTCTATGATTGCAACTTTTTCTCCAGTTGACCGACCTTCTAACTCTTATGGTTTACAAGTTACCAATACAATCCCATTAAAAAAGTGGCCACTCTGTATAATGCAATAATCCTATACAATAAACTACCAATTTCGATGAAATAAATAACGTCTGATGTGCCATTGAAAGCTAAGATGAAAGAACTGCTCCACAAAAATGGTATTACAGCGTGAAAAAATACTCAGACGACGCCCTAAATTATAAAACTGGATATTTCAAATGTAAGTTAATTAATTGTGAATATAATTATTATTATGACATTTTATAAGTACCAAATGTACGTCAATGGCAAATGAACATTTATCTATCTACCTTAATAATCATCTATATAAAATTTCCTCAAGAATACCGGCACTAGACTTGATAGAGATTATACGTACGACAAAGACAATGCTGTGCCTCAAATAATAATATATTTATAGAAGTGTGCTTGTAAATAAACAGGTGGGCCACAGAAGTAGTATTAACTACTAGTGTATGTGATATCCATATAAAATTATTACATTGAAATGTGTGAAATTTGATAAAGAAATTGTAAAATATTAGAAAATTGTGGGTTTACCATACCCAGGTAATATTATCACATTATAAATGGGGTTTATAGTCTTCTCATTGAGATTTTACATATATTAGAGGCTCAGTCACAATCGGGGTATTTTTTATTTATAGATTAAAAAGCAGCTGTTATAGATGCAGTTTTCATTCGAAGTTGAAGGTATTGCTATACAGTATTTCCTAGTGGACCCGATAAATGTTACCATAGAAGAAATTTGGTGATAGACAACATGCTCATGCGCTCTCCAAGTACTACGCCATCTGAGAAAAATTATCTAAATTTCCGCAACTGCTGCGGAGACATCAATAGCAGTGACAGCGGCTTCATCTCAAAAATCCAGATTTTAAACCACTTCTACATTTATTTCGAAGCAGTTTCAATCAATGTGTTTTCCTTTTTCCATACAACATTTGCCAATGTTCTATATCATCATTTGAATGTTATTCAATTATCTCTCTGTACTAGATATTTTTCATGTTGTATTCCCTCAGGTAGAAAACTATTGATTGTCTGTCCAGAAAAAAACTGAGATAATTTAAAGAGTATTTGCCATGGTGATATAAGAAAAATAGATAAAATAAGCAATAATTTATGGGCCGGCTATAAAAAACAGATTTCCATCGAGTACAAATATTTCAAAACATATCGATAAGAGGGATTAGGAGATAAGATAAAGTAGATTACCGGTAGCAAAATTATATGGACTCAAGCATCAATTTATTGTGATAACCGTCAAATCTTCTTTTCGATATTAGGCAGAGGTATTATTAGATTTCAGATAATGATTTGTTTATTTCAATACGAATTGTTCAATATCGTGTATTTGTTTATACATCTCTTATCAGTTGAGAAACGTCATCGACAAAATTGGAAACAATACAAATCGTATATCGGAGTAAGGATATGTTTCCAATTTCATTCAATGAAAATTTGGATAATGGTCTAAGGAATGCTCTGGTATTAGTTGTGAAACTGAACTATCTAAAATGAAATGTTTAAGTGCGAGTGGCTCAAAGAGTGTTTCGTACCTTTTCAAAATATATAATTACAGAGGTAGACTGAATATATGGTGTTTTTCTTTCCTTTCATATCAAGAGATAGTGGAGTTCATGATTCTAGAGTTTCTCAAGACTCATTTATTGTATCTGATATCATTTGATACATTTATTTCAAATGAAAAAATGACACATGGCTTTCTTTTATGTTGATGTCACAATATATTTCTTATCATTAATTATTTCCAAAAGAATTGCCAAAACATACTTTTCCTGAAAATCAGAAGCATTTTGTGAAAGGTATGGCATTTCCTGAGTTTTTGTAGTTTTTTTTTATTTCCTTTATGTTGATGAGTTCTACATTTCATCAACTAGGATTTTATTCGTAACACGAAAATTCTTAATGTTATCTATATAGTTTCTCCCAATACCAAGTTTTTTCCGATTGAAAGGCTTTGAGACATAAGGGTTGTGAAACTTCAAACCTTCCTTAGTAAGCTTTCATTTGATAATGATAATAATATTGTGACCCTTTCGGAATACTCGAATAAATATCACAAAACGATCGTAGATCTCATTTCCAAGATAGTTTCGATTCATAGGTTAAGCAGCGAAATGTTCATGATGGTACCATGAAAATGTTCATTGAATACAGATGAGCATATCGCCATTGAGTTGCCTAATCAAGGCCGGTCGATATGTCTATAAAATGTGTTACTTCTGGTGGTTTTTGCGATTTATTGCGATCAACTTCAAAAATGCGCATTTTTCAGGTAAAATGTAGGAGTACTTTTCTGTAGATCTAATTAATCTTCACAAAAAAGACATTAGAATCAAAATGATTCTCTAATAAAATAGTTCGAAGGATGTGCTCCACGTTTTTTGGGAATGGATTACAGGTTTAGGTTTATGGTAGTAAAAAATCGTAAAAACACCAACAAGAATAGTATCTAGAAGGCAGACATTGAACGTTTATGTATAGTAAGTAACCACACATAAACTACATCTACCACCTAAAATTATTGACCACGCCATCTTGTCAATTACTCTTAATCAACAGCAAACTGTTGATATAATTGGCTATCGAAGATCATTCAATAACTATAATTAAGATAAGTTACAACGAGAGGTAATAAACATTGATCAGTAGAATATTTCAAAAGACATAATTAGGTTACTGTGTATAAATAGTCAATGCATAACAAATAAAATAGAACAGTTTGAGATGATAATTGAAGAATATAACCCTCATATAATATGTCTGACAGAAACATGGTGTTCAGAAACTAATGTTAATCTTGTATGTTTTGAAAATTTTGCACTTGCAAGCTATTACGTTAGACCCAACCGTATACATGGTGCAGTAATGATATTAGTCCTGAATGATATTCAATTTAATAAAATTAGTTATACTGACAAATTTTCAATAGAAATGCAATCAGAAAACTGTGCTGTACAAATTTGTGGAAAGAATGTGAAATATTGTATCATTGTAGTCTAGACACCGTCAGGTGCTAACATAGAAATATTTTTTAAACAAGTCTCTGAAATGCTTGATTACTGTATAAAAAAATTTGATAAAGTTATATTTTGTGGTGATCTAAACATTGACTACTTGACGAAATCTATCAACAAAAATGACCTCCTAAACATTATGCAGTGCTACCAATTGAATACACAAAATATTGAACCGACTAGGGTATTTAAAAATATAAACGGTCATCTATCAATATCCAAACATGATTATATATTCGCAAATATTGATAACGAAGGTTACTGTGGAACTATACATAACTTAAATTTGGGGGACCATTTTGGCCTGATGATGGATATTAGGTCAAGTAGTACTATTAAGCCTGTTAAGAAACAAATTCTGGCTAGACAGTTGAATGAATATAGCATTGCTGGCCTAAATCACTTCTTGCAACACGAAGATTTCTCTGATATTTTCAACTGTAATAACGTTAATGAAATGTTCAAACTTTTTCATGGAAGTATTAATTTTGTTATTGATAAGTTTTGTCCATCAAAAAAACAATAAGTAAACAAAGCAGATGTACTTAAAAATAAGTGTTTTACCAGCGAATCATTCGAGTTGAGTAGATCGCTAAACAATCTATATTGGCTGAAGCAGAACTTTCATGATGAATAATTAGAAATTGAATATAACTTTGAAAAGGGAAACATTCTCAATTGAATATTGATAGAAAGATTTTTCTGTGAATTGAAAAATCCACGATTAAAATGAAGTTATTTTTTGTGAATGTCTAACAGAAAACAACTACTTCCCCGGCTAACGCCACGCTGGACATTGAACTACATCTGATAGATATTCTGAAAGGCCTAACTCAAAGAAAAATCTGAAATTGAAAATTTGCATTTCATTCAGATAGTTATTTTCTATTCAGTCTTAATTAGGAACTCATAAAGATGAATGAGGCAAAAGAATGTTTTCCAAAGAGAGTACTCACCAGAAATCATTCGTAACAATGACGCAGGAGAGACATCGCATTCACTAGGTCTCAATACATTTTGTCGACGAAAATCTATTTCAGCTTCACGATCATCAGGAAGACCGGAAGAAATGGGAACACATTTTCAAGAAGCAATCTCACTTTGCAAAGATGGAAAGTTAGAATCATTTCTTTTGGAGACACTTCGAATTAGTGTTTTCTGACATTAAAACCTGTCATGGGTATGATAGATTGATTTGTTGAAAATATAAAGGATGTTCATAAATCAGATGTGGAATCATCTGCGACTGGAAGATAAACTTTAGTCACTATCTTCCATCGTCAAGATAACCTCATGTGGGGTATTCATGTTGAAAAGGGAAACATTCTCAATTGAATATTGATAGAAAGTTTTTTTTTTGTGAATTGAAAAATCCACGATTAAAATGAAGTTATTTTTTGTGAATGTCTAACAGAAAACAACTACTTCACAGAAAAATCTTTCTATCAATATTCAATTGAGAATATTTCCCTTTTCAACATGAATACCCCACAAGAGGTTATCTTGACGATGGAAGATAGTGACTAAAGTTTATCTTTCAGTCGCAGATGATTCCACATCTGATTTTATGAACATCCTGTTTATATTTTCAACAAATCAATCTATCATAACCCATGACAGGTTTAAATGTCAGAAAACACTAATTTCAAAGTGTCTCTCCAAAAGAAATGATTCTAACTTTTTCCATCTTTGCAAAGTGAGATTGCTTCTTGAAAATGTGTTTCCCATTTCTTCCGGTCTTCCTGATGATCGTGGAAGCGTGAAATAGATTTTCGTCGACAAAAATGTATTGAAGACCTAGTGAATGCGATGTCTCTCCTGCGTCAATGTTACGAATGATTCCTGGTGAGTACTTCTTTGGAAAACATTCTTCTTGCCTCATTCATCTTTATGAGTTCCTAATTAAGACTGGAATAGAAAATCAAATAACTATCTGAATGAAAATGCAAATTTTCAATTTCAGATTTTCTTTCGAGTTAGGGCCTTTTCAGAATATCTATCAGATGTAGTTCAATGTCCAGCGTGGCGTTAGCTGGGGAAGTAGTTGTTTCTGTTAGACATTCACAAAAATAACTTCATTTCAATCGTGGATTTTCAATTCACAGAAAAATCTTTCTATCAATATTCAATTGAGAATGTTTTCCTTTTCAACATGAATACCCCACAAGAGGTTATCTTGACGATGGAAGATAGTGACTAAAGTTTATCTTTCAGTCGCAGATGATTCCACATCTGATTTTATGAACATCCTGTTTATATTTTCAACAAATCAATCTATCATACCCCATGACAGGTTTTAATGTCAGGAAACACTAATTTCAAAGTGTCTCTCCAAAAGAAATGATTCTAACTTTTTCCATCTTTGCAAAGTGAGATTGCTTCTTGAAAATGTGTTTCCCATTTCTTCCGGTCTTCCTGATGATCGTGGAAGCGTGAAATAGATTTTCGTCGACAAAAATGTATTGAAGACCTAGTGAATGCGATGTCTCTCCTGCGTCAATGATACGAATGATTTCTGGTGAGTACTGTCTTTTGGAAAACATTCTTTTTTACCTCATTCATCTTTATGAGTTCCTAATTAAGACTGGAATAGAAAATCAAATAACTATCTGAATGAAAATGCAAATTTTCAATTTCAGATTTTTTCTTTCGAGTTAGGGCCTTTTCAGAATATCTATCAGATGTAGTTCAATGTCCAGCGTGGCGTTAGCTGGGGAAGTAGTTGTTTTCTGTTAGACATTCACAAAAAATAACTTCATTTCAATCGTGGATTTTTCAATTCACAGAAAAATCTTTCTATCAATATTCAATTGAGAATGTTTCCCTTTTCAACATGAATACCCCACAAGAGGTTATCTTGACGATGGAAGATAGTGACTAAAGTTTATCTTTCAGTCGCAGATGATTCCACATCTGATTTTATGAACATCCTGTTTATATTTTCAACAAATCAATCTATCATACCCCATGACAGGTTTTAATGTCAGGAAACACTAATTTCAAAGTGTCTCTCCAAAAGAAATGATTCTAACTTTTTCCATCTTTGCAAAGTGAGATTGCTTCTTGAAAATGTGTTTCCCATTTCTTCCGGTCTTCCTGATGATCGTGGAAGCGTGAAATAGATTTTCGTCGACAAAAATGTATTAAAGACCTAGTGAATGCGATGTCTCTCCTGCGTCAATGATACGAATGATTTCTGGTGAGTACTGTCTTTTGGAAAACATTCTTCTTTGCCTCATTCATCTTTATGAGTTCCTAATCAAGACTGGAATAGAAAATCAAATAACTATCTGAATGAAAATGCAAATTTTCAATTTCAGATTTTTTCTTTCGAGTTAGGGCCTTTTCAGAATATCTATCAGATGTAGTTCAATGTCCAGCGTGGCGTTAGCCGGCAAAGTAGTTGTTTTCTGTTAGACATTCACAAAAAATAACTTCATTTTAATCGCGGATTTTTCAATTCACAGAAAAATCTTTCTATCAATATTCAATTGAGAATGTTTCCCTTTTCAACATGAATACCCCACAAGAGGTTATCTTGACGATGGAAGATAGTGACTAAAGTTTATCTTTCAGTCGCAGATGATTCCACATCTGATTTTATGAACATCCTGTTTATATTTTCAACAAATTAATTGAATATAACCTTCTGCATAAAACTTATGAAAACGAACTAAAAACAGATAAAAAGTAATATTTTCAAAAAATCATTGGAAATAAAATGGATCCCAATAAAAAACAAAAATATGTTTGGAAATTAATTAAAGAAAAAACCGGAAGACATAATAATATACGATAAATGAAATTGAATATCAATGGGTCAATAGGTGATAGGGACCTTGATGTTGCGAATAGTTTTGCTAATCATTTCAGCACCTCTGTAAGATTATTAAACGAAAAAAAAAAAAAAATTATGTATCGTCTTGTACAAAATGTTATCTAAACAATAGTAACTCATTCTTTTTTACTCCTGTTACACCTCAGGAGATTTTGAGATAATATGTAGCCTAAAAAATACCAACTCGAGTGGTATTGACTGTATATCAACAAAAATTATTAAATATATAGCTCAACACTATATATCTTACTCAAATATATAGCTCAATATATAGCTCAACACATTGCCCCTGTCTGAACAAATGAATATCTCAATTGAAACTGGTCAGTTTCCGGAAGAACTGAAAACTGGACTGGTTACTCCTATCTACAAAAAAGATGACCCCCTGAGTATGGACAACTACAGACAGATAACCGTTTCAAATGTTATTAGTGAAATTGTCGAAGAACCTACTTATAATATAATAATAATAATATAATGATTAATTACCTGGATAAACACATTATTGCAACAAAATGTCAAAACGGTTTCTACCCTGGGAGATCAACATAAGGGGCAGTCTTTGGATTTGTCGAATTTATATGTGAACAACTTGATAATGAGAAAATTGTTGGGGCACTTTTCTTTGACCTCACTGAGGCTTTAGCCTTCATTTATATTTTGTAGAAAAAAAACTATATGCCTTGAGATTTCGTGGAAACGTGCTGACTTGGCTGATGTCATACTTATGATTTAGGAAAATAGCAGTCAAAATAAATCAAACTCAGTCAAATGAGGCAATTGTTAAGCTGGATGTTCCACAGGGTTTTGTACTGGGTCAACTTATATCTTCAATGTTTATTAATTACCTACCAGAATTTATGAATACGAAGTGTAAGGTTATATATGCGGACGATGTTTCCTTTGCAACTTGTGGCAATTCTATTGAAGAACTGGCAGATAACTTAAGTGTACTATATAATAAATTCACCGAATGGTGTTTGAACAATCATCTTATTCTAAATCATGGGAAAACGGTTCTAATGAAATTTAACATGACAAGTGATCCCAAAACTTCTTTTGATATACATATTGAAAATATCAATTTGACGTCCTCTGAGACAACAACATTTCTTGGAATCTTTCTTGACTCATCACTCTCTTTTCAGACATGTACTGATCATATATCAAAGAAAATATGTAGCAGCTACTGTACAATCTTACAACTTAAAAATATACTCTCCCAACAACAACTAATGAATATCTACTATGCGATGACATACCCTCAATTATTCTATAATGTTATAATATGGGGAAACTAGATTTTCAACAAAATTGTTTATTTTAGAAAAAAAATCATACGTCTTATCTTTGAGGAGGAATAATATTACGCAGATAACATTGACTAAAATAAAAATATCTTACCTGGAAAGAAACAAACCATGCCAGACAAAATCAGTTTCGAAACTGAAATCGTCAAAGAAGAGGCAGACATAGCAGCACATAAATTTAATAAATATTTCATGGATAGTATTGTCAATATTATTCAGGATATACCAGAAACGACAAACGTTGTACCCCATATTACCAGAACTCCTGTACCTAATAAAATATTTCCTAATTTTGAAAAATATGCATGTCAAAAATGAAACAAATACTCAAAAGGGAAAGGTCACACTGTGTGCGCGTATCGATATATTCGAAGAAAGAAATTTGTATTTCGTGCGGAATAATTTATTTATAAAATCATAGCAGAGCGCTTTCGAGTGTTAAGTCATCATCAGTGCTACCTGGAAGTGAGTACTCATTGAAAATTTAAAATAGAAAAATATTTGATTTTAAATTGAAATTCATGAAAATTTTAAAGTGAGGTTACTAACTCGTCAAGTTTACAAGAAACTGTAAAAAGTATCTCATAAAAAATCATAGGAGTTCAGATTACAAACATGTTAAAATTCATCCTGATCCAGGATTATTATGGATTGCAAATTATTGGAAATCGATATCTCCGTCCAATATTTATTGATGAAGTGAATTTGAAGCTTGACAATATAATAATAATAATAATAAATGCTTTTATCACAGGTTCAGCAGTTAGCTTATATCCTAACAAAAGGCAGGATTTAATTCCTGCACATGATTGCTCATGGCAGGAATTGCTCTTCCATCCAACCAGTGGAGTAACTGCTCCGAGAAAAATTAAAGTCTAACCATAAGAATATAACAAAAGAAAATACTATTCCTAAAAAAAAATATCAAAATACAGTGATCAGTACATATAAGCGGAGAAAAAGTGATGTGCCGATTCAAGTTTGCCATTATAATTATTATATTATACTAAGAAATTTGGAAAATTGTTAACAAATAAATATTGCTTCATATTTTTTTTGAATTTTTGTATTTGTAATAATTTGAAATCACTGGGTAACCGGTTGTAAAGGTCCCACGCGCCAACCGTTCGAGAACACACTGGGGAGGCGGCAACCGGAAGCAGAAACGACAAGCTGGAGAACACACAAAAATAACTCGAAAATCACTCAAATGCTAATACACAAAAACACTACATAAAAACCACTCAAAAAACAGCTGTCGCAACCGGAAGCAGAAACGACAAGCAACACAAAAACGACACAAGCACTAAAAATCACACCCTTTACCAGGTTTTTTACATATTCTTTTCCTGGACATCTACACAAACTCAACAACACAAAACGGCAAAATACAAAACGGAAAAACGACAAACTTTGACATAAACGTAAGTAGGAGGTCAAACAAACACGCAAAAAATAACATGACTCAAACTTAAAACCAAGAGGGGCTCACCCCCCTCGCTCGTACGAGGGAAACAGCCCGTCTTTGAGCTGGGACGTCGCCCGTAGGGTTTGCAAAGGCCTTCCGGGGGACGGTCCAGCTCTCTCCGGACTGTGGGTTACGCGAATAACTCACACTCTGTATATTGTATATAATTATGTATATATATTGTGAATAGTAGTCTTAAGTTTTAGCATGAAATGTAATAGTGAACAACTGAAATAAATTCTATTGGATTGGATTGGATTGGTTGTAAAGGCGAGCGATCTGAAATGAGAATGAGCCACGAAAAAAAGGGGGTTTTATGTTTAGGCGCAGCCAAATTATTTCGAAATCTCAAGTTGAGATTATGAATGTCAGTTCTGAAAGTCAGTTTCTTGTATAGATAAGGAGGTTTCCCAGTTGTTATTATTTTATAAAAAATAGTACTGGTGTGTAGTGTACGCCTAGCCTCCATGTTCAGCCAACCAAGATTCCTTAAATGTTGCGTAACATGTTCCCGCTTTCTTGTGCCTGTTATAAGTCTCACACATGAGTTCTGCAATTTTTGAAGTCTCATTTTGTCAGATTGATTTCATCAGCCCTGGTCCATAAGCCACGTCTGCATAGTTTGCATGTGACAACACTAATGCATCACATAGAATCATTTTACTTTTTTTGTTCAAAATATTTCTGTTTGAATAGATCGTTCTTAGATTCATATAACCCTGTTTTAAAATATTAGATACATGTGTAGTGAAGCGTAATGCATTATCAAGGTACAATTCCAAATTTTTTGTTGTATCTGCGGTGGGTAGGGGGACTCTGTCAACACGTATATTCAATAAATTCTTGCAACAATTTCTTGCTCCTGTCCTCCCGCATAGCATAACGTATGATTTAGATTCATTCACAGTGAGGCAGTATTTATTTGATACGGATATGAGAGTATTCAAATCATGATTCAATTGGTCAAGTGCCAAGTTGTAGGAGTTTTCTTCGAAATTTAAATACATCTGCGTGTCATCAGCATAACAGTGCATTGAAGCGTAACGTAAGGACTTTGAGAATTGTGAAGTGTAGAGAACAAAAAGAAGAGGGCCCAAAATTGATCCCTGGCGAACACCATTCTTTATTTCTAGAGATTTAGATTTTTCATTATTTATGATAACGCTTTGAGATCGGTTGGAAAGGTGATTTTTGAGTAGAGATATTGCATTCATAGTAAACCCCAGGTAACTCAGAATTGATAAAAGAAGTTGGTGACTGATTCGATCAAAAGCCTTAGAATAGTCGAGCAATACTAGTAGACACAATTCATTGTTATCAATAGAGATGTGTATATCATCTATCACTTTCAGAGAGCTGTGGTACAACAGATCTAAAGCCTGATTGGCAGGATGGTAATATGTCAAATTCATTCAAGTATATACGCATCTGAGCATTCAATATATTTTCGAAAGCTTTCGAGATTGCACACAAAATGCTTATTGCGCGAAGGTCACCCATATTTTCTGCATTAGTAACTTTCGCTAATGGAAGAATATGGGAACGTTTCCAACTTGCTGGATAAACATTTTTCTGTATGCAGAAATTAAATAGATGGGATATATGTGGCAATACCAGGGGACAGCAGTGTAGTAACATTTGAATACTCACCTTGGCATGTCCAACAGCGTTTGATTTTATACTTAGTATAGTCTTATATACTTCATGATCATTAGTTTCGTGAAAAGAGAAATTATTATGATTATTTACTGTATTACCAGAAAAGAAACGGATCGTTTCATCATCAGGTACAGAGTCATTATTTGATACACTTCCAAAGAAATTGTTGATTTCCTCAGCATTCATCAGGTGCTCTGGGATAGAATTTCGTGATTTTTTGTTGTGAACGTTCATATCAGCCAGTTCTTTCCATAATTGCCTGCTTCTTTTCAAACGATGATCTAGGTACCTAAGCCCTTTTTCAAGATTTACGGTTCGGTTTGTAAGATTTCTTATTTCTTTATAATAATTCCAATGATGTGGAGCCTTTGTTCTTTTAAATCTTGTAAGAGCTTTGTCTCTAAGTTTGAACATGAGCTCCAAATTATCCGTTATCCAAGGTGCTTTTTTCTTGGTAATTTTAACGGTTTTTATAGGCGAATGTTCATCAAAAAGTTTGAGAACCAAATTAGTGAACAGAACGACGTCATCATCAATATTATCTGGCTCATAAATGGTATCAAAATTGATGGCATGCAAATCTGCGAGAAATAATTCCTTGTTAACTTTCCTGAAATATGTGACAAGAGTGAAAGGTGATTGACATGACAAGTGAATTTTGTGACATGGAGTCACAGAACTAGAAATAACCCTGAAATAAGCCGTCATGTCAACTGGAACACAGATCTGATAATGATCAGTCTAATGGAAACCTACATTTGTCAGATCTATATCAAAGTATGTCAAAGAAACTCATCAAGATTATTGTGTTTTGAGCCATCCTAATCGAGGTCTGGTACAAAAGCAAAGTCTGATGAGAACTATCCTAGTTCCAAAGTTTTCGATCAAGAAGACTAAAAAAGAAAAGAAAGAAGAAAAAAACAGCACTTGTTTGACAAAAGAGAGAAAGAGAGAAAGAGAGAATGTACTTTATTGTCATAAGAGTAATCTTGTGGACAAAGTTCCACTTAATCTATAACGCAGTTTATATCTAAAAACAAAATGCATTCAAAATAATCAATTTGCACTTAATACATAAAGTCATTTCATATATATAAAAACATATAAGTCGTACAAAATACTGGTAAAAATAAATAAGTTTGTCTTGACCCATAAAGTGAATTCATATAATTATAAAAATAAATAGAATATATAAGTCACATTGAAATATACCCCAAATAAAATTTAAAATCACAGTATTGATTGGTTTTTTAAGAATTATCATTATAAAATTCCATTATATTATGGTATGGTCTATCACTTAAAAAACATTTCACAGCCTTCCTGAAGCATTGTAAAGATTTTATTTCTGTTACATTCTATGGCAAATGGTGGAACATTTTACAACCATTATAGACAATGGAATCCTTTATGACTGATGTCATTGGTATTGGCAACTTAATGTTGTTGGATTGCCTTGTCACATAATGGGTTGGTGAGGATTGGAATTTGTTCATATATTTTTTAATTAAACACACTGTTTCCATTATAAAGATAGAAATCACTGTTGGAATTCCATGAGTGGTGAAGAGTAATCTACAAGAGTCTCTACGTTTTGATTTGCACATATATCTTACGGCTCGTTTTTGCAAAATTAAAATATTTCGTAGTAGATAACCACTACATACGCCCCAAAATGAAATTCCATATCTCAGGTGAGATTCCACCAGAAAAAAATAAACAGTCGTAGCTGCTGTTAAACCAAGTTCATTTGCGACTACTCTGACTGCATAACAACCAGAAGACACTTTGTTACACAAGGCATAAACATAAATAAAAACAGAAATTTCCAATATTAGTCATCAGAAATGCCTAACTCATCAAAGTTACGTTCAGCCTCCACTGGGGAATATTGAGTAAAGGTGGAAGTCTAATGAGAACTTACCTCAAACCCAAATGTCCAAAAGTCGAAAGCTGGGACAACCTTGAAGGTGCTTACCAAAAATAAAACCTAAAATTATTTGTTCTCAGTGTTGTAGAGCAAGTTGAAATGAGGTAACACAAGCTGCAAAAGGTCATTAAACAAGTAATATCATCATCGAGAGAGTATTTGAAATTTTTAACTGTAAAAATATTTTATTGAAAAAAATTATTTGACTGAAATAAAATAAAAACATTTCAGTCAATTAATTTTCGGTAATAAAATATTTTTACTCACTTCTGTTGATTTTACTTGTTTATAAACCTTCTGTAGTTTTAGGTTTTATTTTGGATTAGCAACTTCAAGGTTGTGACAGCCTTCATCTTTTGGACTTTTGGGTTTGGGGTAAGTTCTCATTAGCCTTCCCCTCTTACTCAACATCCCCTAGTGGAGGCTGAACGTAACTTTAATGAGTTGGGCATTTCTAATGACTAATTTTGAAAATTTAGGTCTTTTTTGTTAAACAAGTGCTGTTTTCTTCTTCTTTCTCTTCTTTTTCAGTCTTTTTGATCGAAAACTTTGGGACTAGGATAGTTCTTATCAGACTTTGCTTTTTTACCAGAGTGTGATTATGATGGCTCAAAATTGAAGAGTTACCCAAAATCCTGACGAGTTTCCTTGACATACTTCGACATAGATCTGACAATTGTAGGTTCTCATTAGACTGATCATTATCAGATCTGTGTTCCAGTTGACATGGTGGATTATTTCAGGGTTAATTCTGATTTCAAGTACTGTGATTCCATGTCACAAAATTTACTTGTCATGTCATTCACCTTTCACTCTTGTCACATATTTTCAAGCATAAATTCACTTCATCAATGAATATTGGACAGAGATATCGATTTCCAATAATTTGCAAACCATAAAGATTCTGGACCAGGATGCATTTTAACATGTTTGTACTCTGAACCTATAGAATTTTTTATGCAGCAGAGATACTCACCTCACTTTTTCTATAATTTTCAATTTAAAATCTAATATTTTTCTATTTCAAATTTTCAATAAGTATTTACTTTCAGGTAGCACTGATGATGACTTAACAGTCGGAAGTGCTCTGCACACGAAATACAAATTTCTTTCTTCGAAAATACTTAAAAGTCTAAAAAATCTGGAAGATGGTGAAAGTAGTATATCTAAGCAGGTCTTCGGCGATGTTTCTTATGCTGTTGGTCTTTTGGACATCATTAATACATCACTTAGTTCTGGTATCTTTCCTGAGTCATGAAAATTGTCAACTGTGATTCCTTTCACCAAGGTGTGAAATACAATGTGTCACCATGAGTTTCGACCAATTAACACAGTCCCCATTTATGAAATGACTGAAATTTTTCATTAATGGAATGATAGTTCCCAATCAATTAGTTTTTCGGGAAAATTAGTCTTGTGAGTCTTTTGTTGTTGGTATCTATGATAATTTTCTCAGAGCTATTGAATACGATTATTTTGTTCTAGTCATATTTTTAGATTTCATAATAGCTTTCAAAACAGTAGATAGGGAAATATTGATAAAAAAATTAGAGCAAATAGGAGTTGGTCATAACTATCTAAATTGGATAAGATTTCACGGTGTACTGTAATCGACTGATTTGGGCACATTTTGTACATCATTGATATGTTGAAGGTGATTTTCAAATTATTTTGATTTCGGACAACACCATGTTCTATAGAATAGGTGGAAACTTGCATCAAATGCAATTAGATATTAACAATGAACTTGATTTACAATATATTTGATTGGCTTGATAATAAATTAAGTTTAAGTGCAGGTTGAACTAAATTTTGTTTGTCTGCCTCAAAGACAGGAATAAGTTCTGTAGATATCAAGAATGTGCAATAAATGGGAAAAAATTCTTTATGATGAAGGAATTGTATATCTGGGTACAATTTCAGCTTCCAACTTGAAATTTCATGCCCATGCCTATGTTATGAGAAAACTCTATAAAAAAAAACTACCGGTTGTGGAAAACTAACACAAATATCAAGAAACATATATTGAAAATATTCCAGTCCAGTGATACATGATACCCCTTGGATTATTCCAAACTAAGGAATAAGAGAAGATCTGCAAATAAACAGAGTGAGGGAACATATGTCAACGTACAGTGCCCAAGTACTTGAAAACATTGTTCGCCCAAACAACCTAGCAGACAACCTGCATTACAATAGTAGTGACATAAATAGAATAAAAAGACATAAGCCACTAGATATTCCTTATAGATTTTGAGACAAATGTGTATCTTGCTCTTTTTTCTATTTTTGTTCATTCAACTTTACAGGATCCAAAATCCTTTAAAATCTCTAGCCATTGCTTCAGAAGCATACATAATTTTTGCTCATTGTTATGTAAAGATTGCAAATATAAAGATAGTTCACAACCCAAAAAAGTTTGTATTGTACTGAAGATCAATTAAATATAATTATATATAATCAATTATATTACCAACTTATGTTCTTTCTTTCGAAAATCTAAACCCACTCAATAACATAACCATTATCATATTATCAAATGGAAATGTAGACTGTACATATAATTAGTTTCCGTATTCAATCAATTATAAAACAAAATATAAAAATATGAGTGATTCGCAAATAATTTCGAAGAAAGTGTTTGGGAGTCCTCATTCTTCGAACCACCTTCATCCCCCTCGATGAGTCAGGTCTAAGTATGTTTCTGTTCAATGATATATTTCTACAGAAAAATGAATATGATCAAATATTTCAGTGGGGGTTGAACTTGTCATTTAAAAACATAAAAACAGAAGCAAAGATACACTTCTGCTAAAACATATAATTGAACAAGAGTCACGGACTATCAATACTTGCCTTTCAGTTCATGAGTTATTTTTACAAATACCACTCGTTAAAATTCAAGGACAGCAACAGTGAAGACAATCATTTATTTATAGTATTTCTAATCCTAATAGGACCGACATAAAAAGTTTCGAGAAGGAATTCTCTTCCACACGACAGAACTTGTTTATGATAGTACCAGGAACGCTTTGAAAGTAAAAACACTGGTGTATATAAATTTCCCATTTGCCGGGCAGTGCATATGAACACTCCTCGTAGTGCTCTCATTTTTATTGCCGTTCCCATTGGGATTAGAATAACTATACCTCTGAGATCACGTTGATGAGAAATTATAATTTTCTTGTGTTTTATTTCTGCTCAATTTCAATGAGAATTCGTAAAATCTTTTCACGCAAACACAAGACATTGTCGCCTAAACATCCATAAAAACGCTGCCCATGTAATCGATAAACTATTATATCCTTACGAGTTGCTTTTACTGGCTAATAAAAAGAAAAGCGCCTATTAATTTTTATATTAAATTCATGTGAATGAAAAATAAGCGATATACATGTGGCTGATGTCAAATTTGAAAGGCCACTTTTGATGGGATCAAATAAGTTTGTAGATCCACGCGAACAGATAGCGCCCGCCCTACTAAAAGCTTTCCATGGGTAAATGCAGTATTAAAAGTTCTACAGTATACTAGACGTAATTATTGGCAACTATATTTTGTTGGATTGACTGTAATTTCGAAAGTTGTTTCACAACCCATGTTGTGTCGCGTGCAACCTAATTAGATTACCACTCTGGGTACTGATTTCAGATAAGGACAAATAAATAGTGTTTATGGATTGATTTTTAGGTATTTACATTGAATATTATCTGGAAGAATAGTTAGGGTCAAAGTCAGTTGGAAATTCCAAACCAATCTGTCACGATTGAATGGTGTAAGTACCTACCTACTGGAAATCCCAAAAAATAGTTTTTAAATATATCATATAGGATGGATATGACGTAATAATTGATAACAAAATAGTATATGAATGACCAATAAAATTGTATTAGTCAGCGTTAGACGAGTTACACCAGCATTCATGTGAATTTAATGTTTTTCATACATATTTTAATATTTTATTTCTCCCAGAACAAGTGACATAAAAATATATATTAAAATATTATTGTGAATATTTATACAGTTCCGCCAAAATCTTGGAAATATATGGGTTTCTTTATAAATAGTTTCTCAGAAAATTTCATTCTTTATAAAAGTTGGTGCACTCATATAGACTAAATAAGCGAATACCCGTTATCATCAGTGGCGTGCGGCTAAGCGGAAATCGGCCGATATTCTAAATTCACTATAGAGTGAAGTGACATACCTAACTATGGAAAATAGTAAAAAAAGTTAATGAAAAAATTTTTTTTGCAATCGAAAGATATTCCCACTTATCCAGTTAGGTAGGTTCACCCATCTACCACGTCTTAATTTAAATATTTATTTAGTGGTTATTAATTATTCAGCAAATATTTTTCTTATAAAGATTGACCTCTTTTTTCAAGTATCCTGGCTAAATGTCATTATATTTTCATTACTCTTTTTTTGGACTCATCTTCAAGATTTTGTTTAGCTACATCCGCCTTCAGTTTCAATGCTCTGAATGCCTCCTGTGTCCATCCAGGAGCACCATCAACTGACTGGTACCATTTTGATATAGTTGTTGGGTGAGGTAGAGAATTATTGAATGTCTTTCTGACATAATTATATGCCTTGGTCGAGTAGAAGCTCAGAGTTAGAGCAAATGATCTGAGCGCTGGTGTATTCTTTTGAGTTCTGGATCCCTTAAACATCCTTTTCAAAAGTTCAGATGTTGATTCTGATATAGACGCCTGGAACAAATATATTATTTGAGTGGTTGTATAAATCATGAAAATAATGATATTTCCACAATGTTCATTGAAAATTTAATACAGATTATTAGCTCAATGTTGGGACTTAAAAATCTGACCATATGCAGGGACTTTTTGAAGATCTGAACAATTTGATTCTACCATAACTTTATATTTCAGAATTATTGTACATAAAATTTGTAATGTCTTGTTGGAATAAAATGAATTTTATTATATTCTAATCAGCATAGACTAAGAAAACTTACCCTCAATGAAGTTTCACAATCTTCATGCATCAAAGATTTACTTTTCAAATGGTTTATCAGTGAATTCAAATTTGTCACTTTAGACCTCAGCCTTCGCACGGACTGTTGTAATGTTTTTATTTTGGTTTTTTGGCATAGTACAGTTTTTTTCATGATTCTGAAATTTCTTCTGGCCTTGCGAGGAGTTGAAAAATCACTAGTAAATAAGTCAATAACAGCTCTGAAACTAAATAAAATTGAATATAAATAAGACTGAAGAGTTCCACCCAATTGTGATCCAAAATATTCATGAATAAAAATAAAATAAAAGCATGGAACGCTCATCATAATTAATTTCCCATTGGTGTAGCTATTTTCTCAATTATCAAGCTGTTGTTTCAATTCACAATATGATTTCGATAAACATCCACGTTTCAATAAAAATTAATCCAAAATACTTTGTAATATTGATAATATTTGTTTACTACTACCTTCTACCTACAAAGCAAGACAATACTAATAATAATAATAATTTTATTTCATATTGTAAGAGATACAAGTAAAATCAATTCAAGTAAATCAAACCAAAGAAAAGACGAGCATTTGATTGCTTTGACTGACAATTTATGCTAATTTAGTAATTTACTACGCAAAAATTAGTGTCGATATTTCCCTTTAAAAATGGAGGCCAACTCATCAAGCAGTAATAGAAATTAGTAATTGAAAGGAAATTACATTTTTTCAGCAGCATCATTGGTTACAGAATAATAATATTTACATAAAATCTGAATAAATTGAAAAACCACAGAAGGAGGGAAATCTCCTTGTTCGTGGTTCAATACAGAGTGTTACAAAATATATCTCAATATAAAATCTTATATATAGTTTTAGTCATATGTCATGCCATATACACTTATATATACGTATAGACATACATACATATACATTTACAGATCACATTAGAATTACTAATCACATTAGAATTACTAAACTGGATAACTGGAAATATATTTCAATTGCGAACAACTTCTTTCAATAACATTTTCCGATATTTTCCATAGTAATGTCACTTTACTTGTAGTAATTGAATGCACCAACTTTTATAAGGAATGAAATTTTCTGAGAAACTATTAATAAAATAGATTCCCATTTGGTTCGAAGTTTTTGGCGGACACTGTATAAGGTTGGAGTTGATGATCTGTAATAACTTCCCAACATTAAATTACAACGAAACATGACTAATAATACTCATATTGAAACATATCTAGTATGTCTTAGTAAAACCTAATCAATGGAATAAAAAAAGACATTCTCTATTCGGCCTTTATGTTTGTATGTATACATGTTCGTGATTTTATCGAAAAGTATGCAATTCTCTAAGCCTTTCTATGTATATTCATGTATATATGTTTATCACAAAGTGTACCAAACAATCCATGTGATTAGTGTTGGTTTATGGAATTTCTTATGTTGTGTATTTCTGTTTTGTTTTAATCACTATGTATATCAGATGAGTTGTCATTGAAGATTGATTTGGAGTTCACGTCAATACTACGAAGAGTTCAACTGTATTACCCCAATATTACCAAAAGGTTATGGGCCCAGTCACGTACTGATCAACTTTTGAGTTACTTTATTGTAAATGAGTGCAAGTATGGAATCTGAATTGAATAAAATAGAAAAATTGCACGACAGTAATTGGGGTCAATGGAAATTTCTCATCACGATTCATCTGAAGGCCTCCGAGTTATGGGAAGTAGTAACGGGAGCATTCAAGAAACCAACTTCCGCCAAAGAACTGGAGAAATGGACGAAAGCAGACAGCAGAGTTCGAAGAATTATAGTTTCCACGATAGAAGGAACCAAACTGATCCACATCATGAGTTGTGAAACCAGTAAAAGTATGTGGGACAAGCTGTGTCAAATATTCGAACAGAAATCAGAAGCAGGTATTCATCTACTGCAGTCCCAATTCTATAGTTGTACGATAGCCCCCGAAGATGACATATGCACATATTTGTCAAAATTGGAAAATATCCGTCAGAAACTGGTTCTGCTAGGCGAAACAATATCAGATCCTAACTGATAAAGAAAATACTCATGAATTTGCCAGAGAAGTTCAACCATTTTCACAGTGCTTGGGAGTCCACCAGCGAAGAGAAGAAATCTCTTTCTTATCTCGGCTATTACTCGAAGAAAACAGATTGAAACTATTGGAGTCGAATTCACCAGAAGAAGATGCTTTTTTCGGGGGTGGACAAAGAAATCAAAATGGGAGCAAAATGAACAAATTTATACGGGGTTCTTCAAGAAAACCAGGTAAATGCCATTACTGCAAGAAAAAGGGGCACTGGAAAAACGAATGCAGATTCAAGATACAAGCAGATAAGAAGACCAATGCATCGGGAAACAGTCATCTTGCAAGCACGTCAAATGAAAGACATTATGATTTTCAAGCATTAGTTGGAGACAACCAAACAAGTTCTCCTGAAGAATCAATATGGTATCTTGATTCAGGTGCTACGGACCACATGACGTCTCATCAAGAATGGTTCGTAGATTTTCATGATTTTCAAACTAGCCAAAACGTTAAAATTGCTGATGGTTCTTCTATGGAGGCAGTAGGAATGGGAAACATAAACGTCAGGGTATTGGTAAATAGTAGTTGGTCAAATAAACAACTCCAAAATGTTCTCTTCATACCAAGTATCAAGCTCAACCTATTCTCAGTAAGTTCAGCTTTAGATAAAGGATTAGTTCTTGAGTCAAACAAAAATAAATGTCGATTCCTGAAAGATGGTAACATCATCATTGAAGCAAACAAATTATTCAAACTGAACTTGGAAGTAGTTGTTCCTTCAGAATACCATGAAGCTCATGTTACTGTAATCAATCAGCTTCAGTTATGGCACGAGCGATTGGGGCATCAAAATGTGACACAAGTTGAGAACATTCTCAAGAAATCGAACCTTCCTACATCCACATTCGATTCAAAACCCATCTGTGAAGACTGTCTACGTGGCGAACAGCATCGCTTACCGTTTCCTGTCAGTAATACTGGAACAAACAGAATAGGACAACTCATTCATTCAGATGTATGTGGTCCAATGGAGGAAAGTTCGCTAGAAGGATCTAAATATTTCGTCTTATTTTAAGATGATTACATGCATTATAGAATAGTGTATTTCGTCCGCACGAAGGATGAGATGAAATCAAAGATGAAAGAATTTTTAGTGTACATGAAAAACATTGGTTTTCCAGTACAGACCATCCGTACAGATAATGGCAGAGAATATCGCAACTAGATAGTAGAATCACTGCTGAACAGTTATGGAGTGACCCATCAAAAGACTGTGGCATACACGCCAGAGCAAAATGGATGTGCTGAACGAGAAAATAGAACAGTTGTGGAGATGGCTCGTACTTTACTTCATTTCAAGGACCTTCCGAAAAAGTTATGGGCAGAGGCAACGAATACAGCAGTGTATCTTCTGAATAGAACAGGTCCCAGTCCCGTTTCGAGTAGAACACCATATGAGCTGTGGAATAATGAACCCTTCGAAATAAATTCTCTTCATGTTTTCGGAACCGTTGTATTTGTTCATATTCCAAAACAGAAGCGACAAAAATGGGATGTTAAAAGTCGAAAAGGAACTTTTGTCGGATACTCAAGTACCGTTAAAGGATATAGGATCTGGTTTGGGAATAATCAAGTTGAAAACTGCAGAGATATTGTCTTTGGAGATGTAATCATGAAAACCAAGGAAAATATAATACAAAAATCACCAGAAATAAGATTGGTAGATGAAGGAAAACAATTCCCAGACATGAGACAGAAAAATGATCAAGAGAATGAAAGCAGTCACACAGAACATTTCAACAACGATGAAAATAAAAAAGCGATCCAAAATAATGTAGAAGAAGAAATAACAGGAAAATATAATTTGAGAAAAAGGGAAAATATTCTTGCACCGGGAAGATTTGTAAATTTGGCGGAAGCTGTTGCTCTTATAGCTGAAAACAATGAGCCTATTTCATTCGAGAAAGCAATATCCAGCAGGGACAGAAAAGAGTGGGAGAACGCCATGCACGAAGAACTGAAATCCCATGAAGTTAACGATACCTGGACTCTTACAGACCTACCAACTGACAAAAAACCGATATCGAATGAATGGATATACAAGGTGAAACAAAATGCTGATGGGAAAATAGAGAGATTCAAAGCCCGACTGGTTATTAAAGGATATGCCCAGAAACGTATAGTCCGGTAGTGAAATTTGAATCAATACGAGCGATACTGGCAATTGCAGTACAGAAAAATTTAGTTTTATCCCAATTTGATGTGAAAACAGCATTTTTGTACGGAAAGTTACAAGAAGAGATCTATATGGATCAACCCCATGGTTTTGAAGATGGTTCCCAGAAAATTTGCAAATTAAATAGGAGTTTGTATGGTCTCAAACAAGCACCGAGAGTCTGGAATGAGAGATTCGTGAAATTTTTGAAAGAGTTCAATTTCCAAGCAAGTGATGCTGATGCCTGTGTTTTCATCAATCACGAAAAGTTAATAATATTAGCCATTTTCGTAGATGATGGAATTATAGCTGCATCGGACAAAAATGATATAGAAAATGTCTTGCATTTTCTCAATAGTGAATTCGAAATGAAATTTGGAACTTCGAAATTTTATCTAGGTCAACAAATTGTCAGAAAATCAAATGGTTCGATATTTACTCACCAACAAAACTACTGCAAACGAATATTGGATAAATTTGGTATGACGAATTCAAAAACTGTTTCTACGCCAATACAAACCGATTATATGCATGATGAAGGAAATGATCGAGCAGTGGGAGTTCCCTATAGAGAAGCGGTCGAGAGTTTAATTTATTTGGTTGTAGGAACCAGACCAGATATATCTTTCGCAGTTTCTAAGGTTAGCCAATATTTGGAAAGTCCCAAAGTCAAGCATTGGCGAATGGTAAAAATAATTTTTTGCTATCTAAATGGAACATCAGACATGGGATTGCTATATGAGATGTCTCCGGAATTGAAAATAACAGGATTTAGTGATGCAGACTATGGAGGTGATGCTGACTATGGAGGTGATGCTGATAATAGACATTCAATTACCGGTTATATTTTCCATTTTGGATCAGGCGCAATAAGTTGGAACTCAAAGAGACAAAGCACAGTAGCTCTCTCCACGACTGAGTCTGAGTATATTGCTGCAAGTACCTCTGTGAAAGATTTGATTTGGTTGGACAGACTTCACAGAAATATTCTTATATATACAAGTTCGGGTACACTTTATATCGACAATCAGAGTGCTATCAAACTGATCAAAAATCAAGATTTTCACAAGCGCACGAAATATGTCGATATAAAATACCATTTTATAAGGGAGAAGTATCACCAGAAGTTGATGGATATCAAGTATATTGAAAGCAATGAACAAGTTGATGATATATTCACGGAACCTCTAGCAAAGTTGAAGTTGGAATACTTGAGGTTGAAACTGGGTTTGATCAGACTTCAAGATATAATAATAAATTAGTGGGAGTGTTGGTTTATGGAATTTCTTATGTTGTGTATTTCTGTTTTGTTTTAATCACTATGTATATCAGATGAGTTGTCATTAAAGATTGATTTGGAGTTCACGTCAATACTACGAAGAGTTTAACTGTATTACCCCAATATTACAAAAAATTAGTCAAAACACATATAGTCAGTATTTTTTTTGTATAGGGTATACTTCGAAGTTGGTCCCATTTGAATTTGAAAAAAAATGTCACCCTTAAGGGTAGAAAAATAGGGGATAGTTATCGGGCATCCACTGAATTTTTACCCGTTAACCTATTCTACCACTCATAACTTTGTACTGGGTTATCCGACTTAGATTATTCTTTTTTCAATTGACAGGGTATAGTTCAGAGTTGGTCATTTTCGGATTTGAAAGGGAATAAAAATAGGGGATTATTAATTTTTCATGTGTGAACCGATTCTGTTGGAACTTGGCACACATATAGTGACTCTACATCATAATGGATATCTGGAGTTAATTGAATAGATGGTTATTAGTTGATTTCAGCCACAAAAAAGTGAAAAATAAAAACTTTTTAACAAAAAATTAAACCGACGTAAAAATCAACTGAAAAGCAAAAAATAAAATAAACCTTCTCAGTCTTAATTATAATTGAACTCCCAAACTAATGTGAGTATAGTCCATCCAATATCAATTGCAGAAGCTGTTTCTATGGGGAGCAAATAAAAACTCACTTGCTAACACGAGCGTATATGCGAAGAAACGGAACGAAAAATGATTTGTACTACTCGTAAACATTCGCCGTCGGCAAACGGTAGATCAAAAGAGCCGATGGTCAACGTGGACCTGAGTGACTGCTGTCTATTCTTTAACCGATTCGTCTGGACCAATCGAGTCGGGCATAAATGCTTGCAGGTGTGGCTATACGATGGGAAGTCGTAAATCACGCGTTATATTTGTGTTTTAATAGCTCTTAAAGATTAAAAACCAGTAGCGTCTATGGTCTTAGTGTGTGCCGATCGAAATACGTTTTAGGATATTCTAGTTTTTTTTCTTAATATATTTATATAAATAAAAGCTTGTCTTTAATTTTTTTTAATTTTTCATTATTTATGAAGTATTTTTAAAATCTTGAAATATCTAAATAAAATTAGTTATTTCCCACTGCTGCTCACAGGATTTCGCCGCAAGACTTTTTTATGCTTCTGCAATTTTATGCTTTCTGATATTGGAAAAACTTTTTTTTTATAACCAATTTTGAGTCGGCGCCAAACAAACAATTAACGAAGATAATTATATTACTTTGAAGAAGTAATCCAAACGCCGCCGTAGATGCACGCTGCCGTCATGCTAGTTTGTTTGGCGCCGACTCAAAATTAGTTATATACTCACGTTACTTTAGGAGCTCAATCGACTGAAAAGATTTGTTTTTTCGTAGGTTAAATTTTATGTTAAAAAGTTTTTATTATCAAAATAAAGGGTGTATGAGGAACAAAATAAATGAATTTGTTAGATATGTAAGCACAAATGATTTCAAAATGAAATTATAGTTTAGAAAAACTAAAGAAATACGCTTCCATAGCAATATGAACTAAAAAGTTAAAAATAAAATGAATAAAATCATTGACCAAAAAATTTACTTCAATGTAAAGAAACGCGTGGGGTGCTTGATATCAGTTGTCTTAAAATATTAATCGTTAGTTATTCGTGAAGGTAGAGTGGAGAAAAGTAAATAGAGTTTCACATTAGTTAAATTTTTGGTCAATGAAAGAGTGTATTTTTAGTTTTTTCAAACTGTAATTTCATTTTTAATTTTTAGTCCATATTGTCAGAAAAGCGTGTTTTCGAACTATCCAACTAGGGAAGAAAATTCATCGAATAATTCATCCACATAAGTTTTTACTAACCTTTGGTGAAAGTAGATTGTAGGGGGGATTATTTTATTTTTAATTTCCAGTCCATACTGTCATAAAAGCGTGTTTTCGATTAATTCATCCACATGATACGTTTTTACTAACTTTTGGTGGAAGTAGATTGTAGGGAGGGGGGGGAGGCGTTTTGTACACTTCTGGTGGAAGTTCTAAGACCCCACCAGTATATTCATCAAATCTTCTAAATGTTAGGCATTTTTACCAGTGAATTCACCGAATCTTTTGAATTAGATTTTTTTCTGACAATCTCGGTGAGAATATCAGGTCATAGCTATCACATTATTGTATTGTCATCGGTTCTCAATACGTATGCCGATTTTCAAATTTCTCGGACGTCTGGAAGTAGGTGCAAATTAATTTCAAATATTCCGTTACATAAAAAAATGGTTTGCATTACCAATTGAAAACACAAAAAAGCAGCTATAATATGCAATGGTAAGCTATTAGTATAGAACTACATATTAAAATAATGGCGCATGCATTCTGGTTCATAAATCTGTAGAAAGTATATCTTATTACGAACTTATAGTTCAAGAGGAGACTGCAGAAAACCTAGCCAATCGAGTAACAGAATGAAATGTTTTTTAGTACTCACAGCAAACATAAGAAAAATCATTGACTGCCTGGGCAAAAGTGGTGCATAAGTTTTTTATGGCCTTTTTTCAGAAAAAGCAATCATACCAACGTAAAACATGTTTGAAATACGTTGGCCCTAAATTAAAAAATGATTTTTTTGGGGCGAATATTCGTCCCAAAAGAAATCATTTCTCATGTCGTAGAGCTGGCTGCAGAAAACCCGGCTGATGGAGTTACACCATGAAATGTTTTCACAGGCTTTCATTTAAATTCATATATGTATGTTTAGTTCAAATCTTGCAAGTGAATTTTGACCTACTTCTAGTTGTCCGATTGACGTGAAATTTGGCAGGTCTCCATTATTCCGGTGACAATGAATTACAGAATTTTTGCCAAAGAAAATACAGAATGGAGGCTCCAATATGGCGGATGAGTTTTGAATTATAGTTCGATACTATAAAATCAGTTGTGGGGTTTTTTGGAGCTGGATATCACGATTTCTTTGCCAGAATTCATGAATTCAAAATGGCGGCACCAATATGGCGATTACTTTTGTGGTTATAGCTCTATTCCAATAGATATGGGTATGTGGAGGTTTTTGGGGTCGAAGATCATTATTTTTTTGTCATAATCTACGAATTCAAATGGCGGCCAAATGGCGACAACTTTTGTTATTATTGTCGGATTCCATCCAAAATGAGTGTGTGGGCGTTTTTGGAGTCGGACATTTGTCGGAGTCAAAATTCATGAATTCAAGATGGCGGCTCCATAAAGACGACGTGTTTTATTATCATGGTCGGATTCCCTTCACAATTGGTATGTGGATTTTTTGGGGACAAAGATTATCAATTTTTGTCAGTATTCAATAGAATGACAAATTTCATGAATGACTAAAATGAATTAAATAAAAATGATTGGAAAAAAAATTAAGACAAGCTTTTATACAAATGCACCAAAAAAAATAATTTCTTTACTTGTTTGACCTAGGTTATTCTGTGAGTAACAGATTCAGAAGCTTGCCGCGAATATAAAATAGGTATTCTTGAGCGGCAAGATTTTGAATCTGTTATTCACAGAATAACCTACGTCAAGCAATTGAAGAAATATGATTTTCCTCTTAAGTATAGAAGCTTGTATCAATTCTTTTTCCAATCATTGTATTCAATTCTATCTATTCATTCATGAAATCAGTCAAATTTGTTGATCTAGAACCCCAAAAAACCCACATACCAATTTTGAATGCAATCGGGTAATAATAACAAAACACATCGCCTTCCTCAAGTCGCCATTTCGAATTCATGAGTTTCTACTGAGGAATCATGTTGCCGGCTCCAAAAGCTCCCACACACCAATTTTGAATGAAATTGGACTATAATCACAAAATTCGTCGCCATCTTGGAGCCGCCATTTTGAATTCACGAATTATGGCAAAGAAATCATGCTGTCCGATCCCGAAAATCTCCACATACTGATTTTGAATAGAATCCAACTATAATCATAAAACTCGTCCGCCATATTGGAGCCACCCTTTTTTTTTCATAATGCATTGTCACCGGAATTATGAACACCTGCCAAATTTTACGTTATTCGAACAACTAGAAAGAGGTTAAAATTCACTTACAAGATTTGAACTAAACACATACATAAAAGTGCTTAAAAAAGTGTTTTTAACCGCTTTCTTAGTTGTTTGACCAACCCTCAGAAGTTAATGAAAACTTGTACGAGTTAAGATCACGGGGACCTTACCTTTCATAGTGGGATCCGAAACCACTCTTGGGACCTTGAAAAAAATTTTTCACCAGCTGCGGGAATCGAACCTGCGCCAGGTGGAAACAGTGGACACAAGACCGACGCTCGTTCCACTGAGCCACAAGCCCCGCCGCCACATATTATGTGAAATTAAATAAATGCTTGTGAAAACATTTCATTCTGTTACTCGATCAGCCAGGTTTTCTGCAGCCAGCTCTCAGACATGAGATATGATTTATTTTGGGACGAATATTCGCCACAAACAAATCATTTTTCAATTTCGCAAGAAAAAAATGCCCGAGCTGGGGTTTGAACCCACGCTCACCCACGCTCCATTTCGTGAACCAGAACCTCAGACCACTGGACCACTCGAAGTTAATTTGTAATTAAACTATTACCAGTCTGTTGCTACACTAGTATGGTTGCTTTTTCCGAAAAAAGGCCATAAAAAACTTATGCACCTCTTTTGCCCGGGCAGTCAATGATTTTTCTTATGTTTGCTGTGAGTACTAACATTTGAAAAAAACTTTTTAACAAAAAATCAAACCGACGAAATACGGAGCTGAAAAGTATAAAATAAAATAAACGTTCTTAGTCTCAGTAACTAAGCTCCTAAACTAATATAAGTAACTAATTTTGAGTCGACGCCAAACAAACAAGCAAATGAATTAGGTAAGGCGTAAAATGATTGCATCGAGTTGCGCAGTGACATTCTGATAATTTTTTGAAGTAATTTAATGATGTTCGTTGATTGTTTGTTTGGCGCCGATTCAAAATTAGTTACTCACATTAGGACATTTAGGAGCTTAGTTACTGAGACTAAGAAGGTTTATTTTATTTTTTACTTTTCAGTTCCGTATTTCGTCGGTTTAATTTTTTGTTAAAAAGTTTGAATTTTCCAATTTTTTATGACTGAAATATACTAATTACTACCTACTTGTTTTTGATTACTTCCAAAATACTTACTTACCCACCTTACTTCTACTATTACCAGTTAAATAATATGATTATCTACTTTTATTATTTGTTGTAATATAAATTATTTTCGTTGTTCTGGTCAGTTTATTTCATTACTTTGTATATAATTCCATCCTCTCATAGAATATAATGGTTTTGACGGATGTGGAACAGAAATAATGTCAGTAGCGATCTGACATTGTCAACTACGTATGTGTGTGTCAATGTCCATAAGTGAAAAATCAATTATCCCCTATTTTTCTACCCGTAAGGGTATATAATTCCATCCGAAATCTAAATATAAGGTATACCCTATCTATTAAAAAAAGAATCATCCAAGTCGAAGAACCCAGTACAAAGTTATGCCTGATAGAAACGGTTAACGTTAACGAGTTCAGAGGGTGAGTGATCAATATCCTTCATGATGCTACCCTTAGGGGTGGATTTGATTTTTTAAATTCAAATGGGACCACCTTCGAAGTACACCCTATCCACTGAAAAAAGAATTATCGGAATCGGATGCCTCAGTTAAAAGTTATGCGTGATCATACATAAAAAAAATTATGGAAAAAAAAATATACGGGTCGACTAGAGAACCTCCTTCTTTTTGGTTTCGTCGGTTAAAAACAATTCATTATCTTACTCGATCGGCCAGGTTTTCTGCAGCCAGCAATCAGACAAGAGAAATGATTTGTTTTGGGACGAATATTCGCCCTTAACAAATCATTTTTCAATTTTGAAAGAAAAAAAAACTGCCCGAGCTGGGGTTTGAACCCACGCCCCCTTACGCCCCGTTTCGCGAACCAGCACCTCATACCGAGAGTTAATTTGTAATGAAACTATTACCAATGGTTGCTTTTTCCGAAAAAAGGCCATAAAAGCTTATGCACCCTTTTGTTCAGGCAGTCAATGATTTTTCTTATGTTTGCTGTAAGTACTAACATTTTAAAACCATCGCATCCTGTTACTCGATAAGCTAGGTTTTCTGCAGCCCGCTCTTAGCCTATTCCGATGTATTGGCAATATAGTTTCTCGATATCTGCCCAAAACTCACTGTGAGTACTAACATTTGAAAAAAAATCATTCTGTTATTCATTTGGCCAGGTGTTTTGCAGCCCTCTCTTAGCCTATTATTGTATTGGCAATATAGTTTCTTGATATCTGCCCAAAAACTCACTAGATGGTTCGATTCACGTAGGTGAGTAGGAACGTGGGTGTCCTATTAGGTGATGACGAACGAGGTGGTAACTCTGTGGAAATTTACGCTACAACCACATCTGAAACAGTTTTCTTTCAACTCTCTAGACGATCCTGCATTAGTAGGTAGGTAGAAATGTGGAGGTGTATTCGTAAGTGAAACTTGGTCGTAACCTCACCCTACATCTCTTTGGAATCGTCCGCTCATACCACATCTGAAGCAGTTTCCTCTTGTTCGGTTGTTTGCGCTGTTATTCTTGGGTTCCAATCATCTGCGCATCTATTACATATTGTCGCTTCGTGTCTCTTCCTGAGGTGTTTTTCGATCGACACCGCTCTTACTTTTGACCTTGAAGTATTGAAAGCCGCTTCCACTTCCAAAGCTCCACCGCATTTCTTTAAATCTGCCAACCTGTCAGTGAATAACTGCACTGCCAACTGCTCCTTGAAATCGTCTGGGGCCTCTGAGTAGGCAAGCTAGATCAGCCTTCGCACGTCTACTTCAATTTTTTTTTCGTGATTTTACGATGTGGCAATCCTGTTACGGTGGTGGATCTTCAGTGAAGCATTTTTTCTCTAATTCTTCTCGCACCGCATCAACTTCTCCCTTCAGTCCGTCGATTTGTCCAGTTTTCTGGAATATCTGCTCGAAAAATGCTTTCTGTTGTTCTCTTTGTTCTTATCCTCTTGTTTTTCTCTTTCTCGTCATTCCTCCCCATTCTGCAAAGTTCTTCTTTCTCTTGCTTTCCTTAAAGTGGACGTCGCTCCTTCTCTTGTTTTTCTATTCATTTTTCTTCCAGTATTCGTTGCTCACGCTTGGCAAACTGTTGCTTGATCATTTCGAGTATGACCTCCATACCGCCATTTCCCGTAGTCACCATTAATGGTTCTCAAATATTACTCAATATATTCACTTCGTGACTCCTAAAACACGGAATCAATCATTGTCTGTTTATCAAAGAAACACGCAATAATTCACTTTGATAATCAAATCAATCAATTACAGTTCACTACTCAAATATTGCGCACGACACTGTATCTGAATCACGTGTCCCGATGAATTCCTATACTTTATTGTACCTCAACTGTCTGACCTTTCATTCACTTTTCGGAATGGCAACTTACTAATCGATCGATCCTATGTGTTTGTTTCGGCTAATCCAACATCTCGTCGGCCGCGTATGATAACAGGATTCTTTTCCATAGAACACTCTTTTTCAATTCCGATAAACAACAAACGTCTTAATTTATTGCCAACTTTCAAATGTCTGGTAATAACTTGAACGATGAGAGTTAGTGACTGAAGTTTAACTTTCTGTCGCAGATGATTCCATAACTGATTTTATGAACACTCTGTTCATTGATTTGTTGAAAATATAAACAGGATGTTCATAAAATCAGATGTGGAATCATCTGCGACTGAAAGATAAACTTTAGTCACTATCTTCCATCGTCAAGATAACCTCTTGTGGGGTATTCATGTTGAAAAGGGAAACATTCTCAATTAAATATTGATAGAAATATTTTTCTGTGAATTGAAAAATACACGATTAAAATGAAGTTATTTTTTGTGAATGTCTAACAGAAAACAACTACTTCCCCGGCTAAAGCCACGCTGGACATTGAACTACATCTGATAGATATTCTGAAAAGGCCCTAACTCAAAAGAAAAAGAGAAAATCTGAAATTGAAAATTTGCATTTTCATTCAGATAGTTATTAAATTTTTTATTCCAGTCTTAATTAAGAACTCATAAAGATGAATGAGGCAAAGAAGAATGTTTTCCAAAAGAGAGTACTCACCAGAAATAATTCGTAACATTGACGCAGGAGGGACATCGCATTCACTAGGTCTTCAATACATTTTTGTCGACAAAAATCTATTTCACGCTTCCACGATCATCAGGAAGACCAGAAGAAATGGGAAACACATTTTCAAGAAGCAATCTCACTTTGCAAAGATGGAAAAAGTTACAATAATTTCTTTTGGAGAGATATTTTGAAATTAGTGTTTTCTGACATTAAAACCTGTCATGGGGTATGATAGATTGATTCGTTGATAATATAAACAGGATGTTCATAAAATCAGATGTGGAATGATCTGCGACTGAAAGATAAACTTCAGTCACTATCTTCCATCGTCAAGATAACCTCTTGTAGGGTATTCATGTTGAAAAGGGAAACATTCTCAATTAAATATTGATAGAAAGATTTTTCAGTGAATTGAAAAATCCACGATTAAAATGAAGTTATTTTTTGTGAATGTCTAACAGAAAACAACTACTTTCCCGGCTAAAGCCACGCTGGACATTGAACTACATCTGATAGACTGGAATAAAAAATCATATAACTATCTGAATGAAAATGCAGATTTTCAATTTCAGATTTTTTCTTTTTCTTTTGAGTTAGGGCCTTTTCAGAATATCTATCAGATGTAGTTCCATGTCCAGCGTGGCTTCAGCCGGGGAAGTAGTTGTTTTCTGTTAGACATTCACAAAAAATAACTTCATTTTAATCGTGGATTCTTCAATTCACAGAAAAATCTTTCTATCAATATTTAATTGAGAATGTTTCCCTTTTCAACTCTGTTCATAATTCCAAACGAATAAATTTGCCAATATTATGCGTTTATCCACCACCACATGTATTATTACATTATAATTGTAAAATGAGCTTTCTTAGAAATGAATATTCTCTTTGGGAAAGAAATTTTATGATGATATTTCAAACATATATTGGAATAATAATGAAACTCAAAGTATTATAACTGTGAGTTATCTTTCTTCACAATTTATCGGGTGTCAGCCGTGAAATCAATATTTTTTGCCTCATAGAAAATCGTTACGAAAATCCTACTGCGTAATGTTGCACTGTGAAAAATCAGCCTTATAGATTTTGATGGCGAACAATATTAACCCTTGTCAGAAATTGACAGTTTGTTGTACTGAATTTTGACATTCTTGTTTTTCCCGAAATCTTAAATAAAATCACAATGAACTTGGATTCCGACGATTTATATAAATGGATTGATGGTCATACCATAACCAGACAGAAGAGAAACCTCCACAGGGATTTTGCGGATGCGTTACCTTTGGCAGAAATAATCAAGTTCCACTTTCCAAAACTGATAGATTTACACAACTATAGTCCAATGAATTCGGTGGCGCAGAAGATGGCAAATTGGGAAATGCTCAATAGAAAAGTTCTGAGAAAACTGAAAATTAATCTGTCTATCGATGATAGAGAGCAGTTAGCAAAAGGGATGCCAGGTGCTATCGAGAAACTTCTGGGTACCATCAAAATGAAAGTTGAAAGCAAGGCTTCTGGCGATGGTGCAATAGATAGCAGTAGAGTTTATTATCTCGATAATGTATCTAACTTCTCCTCCAGGGAAGGTATCATTCCAATAAAAATAAAGAATGGTTCCAGGATGCTCAATAGAAAAATGGTTTCTAATGAAGTTTTTGAAAATATGGAGAAGGACCTTGTAGAAAAAGAAGAAGCCATCAAGACACTGAACAATAAGATAGATCATTTGGAGAATTTGGTCAAAGTTAAAGATGAGAGAATAAAAGATCTGACTCAGCAGTTACAAACTGTGGTGAATAATAGTTCTGGACCTGAATCAACGTCGAATATATTATCGCCGAAAACGAGATTTTTTCATAAAATATTCTGACTATTGTTCAATAAAATTTTCTGTTAAATAATACTCAAGGATCTTTAGATGAGTGAATTCTTCTAGATTTGGATCACATTCCATATTCATATACAAGCAAGTTACCAAACTCTGGAAGGATCACTCGAAATTTGAATTTATATACAAGCAAGTTACCAAACTCTGGAAATATCACTCGAAATTTGAATTTTTGATTTAACATACACCAAAGGATTATCGAAAAATTGGGTCGATCGACTTATATTATGAACGAGATTTAATAAAATAATCATATATACTGTCAAAGAAGGATCGTAATCGTTCGTACCAAAGATGAAAACAAAATACTAATAGTCTCACCTCAGTGTTCATCTGTCTGGCCAATTGTCGTCACAATCTTTTGAATTAAACCAAGCAACCAATAAAATGGAAGTGACTCATTAAATAATAATGTTTTGTCCTAAATGTTTTTTTAACCTCCGACATGTATATTTTTGTATCTGTCTGTGGCATCCTAGCTCCCAAATGGATGAACCGATTTTGAATTTTCGTTTTTGTTTGAAAGGTAACTTGATCGAGAGTGTTCTTAGCTAAGATTCAAGGAAATCCGTGCAGCCCTTTGAAATTCATCAGGTCTTTCTGGATGAAGGGATATGAACAACTCCCACAGGACTGATCAGCTCGGAATTTGGTATTCTGTTACTTCAGTGATATAGCAAGAATATGCTGCAGCATCACCTGGAATCTACAGGATACCCAACTCCTCACCAACTTACAGCAGAGGTATCGTGTTTGGGCTCATTGAAGTGGTCTCAATGAATGAGTTATAGATAGATGGGGATCAGGGTCTGATGATGTAGTAGGAAAGATAAATGAGGATAAATTGTTAATGGATTCTAAGCTACTTCCACTCATTCAATCGATATGAAACTTCGGTATACGATGTAGTACCTTTTGTAGCGAATTATTGAATAAATGTGTGAAGTGAATGAATATAATAAGGCACGGTACGGACTATGAACAAGAGAGGTGATTGATAGGATTAAGTGAATGAATGATTTGGTATGAGACAGTAGGGTACTGAATACAGTATGATATGGATGGTGTAGTACGGTACAAACTACAGAAACAAAACAATGGTATCATGTTTAATGCATTTCTAAATGTAAACCTATGTTCAATCAATAAAGTACAGGCTCAAGGTATTGACAGACAGACATTTGATTCCCAGAAGATACACCTTGAATGTACATCAATATAGAGTAGAGCATATACTAATTTGTACCTACTTACTGCCAGAGGCGTAAGGAAGGTGACTAGTTTACTCAATGACTTGCTGTGGATAGCAGTATTAGATAAAAGATTTCATTAGTTTATATTGTAACTTAAGTAAAGATGTATGTAACAAATATTCAATTCGAAGAACTCATCAAAGTTATAGAAAACATTACTCTGAAATACATTTTTGAGTTCTATTTTGATTTTCCGCTCGGTTAGCAATTTCAGTGCTTGAGGAAAGTGATTGTAAACCTTGATTCCCCTGCGAGTTTGATTATATTTGTAATTTGGAAAGAATACTGGCTGATTCCGGGTTGGGTATCAATATATATCAGCCGGGTGTAAGAGAGAACCGCGTTTTTGTGGATAAGAAGTCAAATTTTATGTTACAAGTTGTGAATATTTTGTGATTTGCAAAATGATCCCTACATGAGTCTCTATAGCTCAAGCCAAAAAGCGTTCTGGTTGCTCTTTTTGTATTACAAATGTGGATGGTGACTCAACCGCAATGCCCCAAAATGTCATACCATACTGTGGTAGACTGTGGAAATGTGCGTAGTGGCCTGTTTTGGCTACTTCTATATTGGTGTTTGTTCTGACTGTTCTTATCGCAAATATGGCTCTATTTAGTTTCACATTCCCTTCTTTTATGTGTTCAGATCAGTTCAGATTACTATATATGGTGAGGCCTAAGAATTTCGAATGTCGACAGTATTTATTAAGCCATCTTCTACATCAACGCAGGTTTCTGTATGGGTATAATAAGACCCTCTGGGTTTCATTTACGTTCAGATATAGTTTGCTACCAGTAAACCAGTTCATGATACCATTCACAGTTTCTTGTGTTAGGGCTAACAGCGATTGGATTTCCAAGTGATGAACGGTTATGCTCGTATCATCAGCAAATAGTGAAAATGTTACGTGTGGGAAGTTACAGACAATGTCATTGACATAGACAAGGAATAATGTGGGTCCGAGTATGGAGCCCTGTGGCACACCTTTTTTACATCCACCGTTTCTGAGTAGAAGGTGGTGAGTTTGTTATTTCTATTGGCTTCCATTGTTACTAGCTTTTGTCTATGACAGAGGTACGTTTCGAACCATTTCATGGCGATACTGCAGCGCCATAATACTCGAGCTCATCCAAGAGAATGTCGTGGTCAACACAATCGAAGGTCTTGTATAGGTAGCAGAAAATACCCAATGGGTGTTGGTTGATTTGTTGAAATTATAAACAGGATGTTCATAAAATCAGATGTGGAATCATCTGCGACTGAAAGATAAACATTTTAATCGTGGATTTTTCAATTCACAGAAAAATCTTTCTATCAATATTTAATTGAGAATGTTTCCCTTTTCAACATGAATACCCTACAAGAGGTTATCTTGACGATGGAAGATAGTGACTGAAGTTTATCTTTCAGTCGCAGATGATTCCACATCTGATTTTATGAACATCCTGTTTATATTTTCAACAAATCAATCTATCATACCCCATGACAGGTTTTAATGTCAGAAAACACTAATTTCGAAGTGTCTCTCCAATGATTGTAACTTTTTCCATCTTTGCAAAGTGAGATTGCTTCTTGAAAATGTGTTTTCCATTTCTTCCGGTCTTCCTGATGATCGTGGAAGCGTGAAATAGATTTAATTGAGAATGTTTCCCTTTTCAAGGGTGTTGGTTATTTTCGACTGTTTCATTTATGTGTTCAAGTAAAGCAATGGTTGCATCGGCTAAATTCATATTTGGTCGGAAACCAAATTGATAATAGGTCAAAATAATAATAATAAATAATAATTTGTGTGATTCGGGAAATGTACCCGTGGAAAATGACAGATTGAATAATTAAGCCTTTATATTCAATCTGTCAGTTTCTACTTGATCAAGAAGTTGAGTCATATGAATATAATCGGTTTCTGAGGAAGAATGAAGTGTCTCACATCAACCTCCGTTATTGGTATGGAAACAAATAATTTAAAAAAATATAAATTGATAATTTTCAAGAATCCCATACTAGTAAGCTATAATCAGTATTTAGATTTATGGAAGCTGAAATATTTGAAAACAATATTTAAATTGTTCTGAGATCTCTGGAAGATCCTCAATCAATGAATCGTTCTTGTTGATGCTCGAACTTTCCACGTTTTTTTGCTTTTCTTTTGTAAAATGATTGATCAGATCCCAGGTTGATTTACTTTTATTGTTTGAATTTGTTATGATACTGTGATAGTAAGCGAGTTTATCTGAGCTCATGACATTTTCCAAGATTTTCCGATATTTTTCTATATATGTAAGGATTGATAGTGCGTTTTTTAATTCAACGAGGACACGTCCATTTTTGCATGAAATTTTACAGTAGTAATCCAACCTTTGAAATTATTCACCCGTACGAGAGGTACTTTTTCGGGGTGAAAGCTTTTTGGAAACAGGAGTTGAAAATAGTATAAAATAATTCGAAAGATTCGTTGGCTTCCACAGTCTCATACAGCTGGGTACATTATTACAGCAATTGTAAACAAAATTTATGAAGTAATCATTTTAACATAAGTACATTTTTTCAATTGAACTTAACCTAGGAAGAGTACATGAATTCGGCCAAAAACTTCATCTAGGAAATTGAAACTGATAAGTTGTTTGTAATCAATCACCCCAAGTCGCCTATTGAAGAGAATTCACTCATAGACCAAGACTGAAGCCTTTGAAAATGGTAAGAAGTGAAGAAAAATATTAGTAGGATGAAACCCATTGAAAAAGGAAGAGAATATAATAAAAATGAAAGGAAAAATAATGTACGGGCGATCTGAGGTCGGGAAGTGGAAGGGGATGAGTTTTTAAGGGTGAAAAACGGTTTATCTCGATTTCCGGCAAAACTGCAAGTCCTATGGAAAAAGATCTACTACTTTTGTATTTACACTTTTTTCACATAACCTCAAAATTTATGTGAAAAATTCAAATAACCAAGTTTTTGGTTTTTTATTTTCATCTTATATAAAAACAAAATTTCTCACGAAATTTGGTGAGAACTTACCTTTTTATGTCCCAAACGCACTGTAATTTTTTTGATTTTAAATATTTATTTTTTCGCCTTATTTTGACTTAATATCGAAAAAGCACCCTAATTTTCAATCAAAATATCAGCTTTTTTAGAAAAGTCGGTGGGCTTTTTGTTCGTTGAAATCTCAACTTTCTGACGGTATAAAAAAAATATACATAATATATGGTAAATATTCTCAGAAAATGCAAAGAAACGAAAAAAACTCGAATCCAAAAATATTTTGTTTAATCATTAAGTACAATTTTGAGATATTTATTGAAATCCATGTTACATTGATAAACAAAAAAATTGCATATCGAAATATACTACTAACATTAACAACCAAATAAGTTAATAAAGTTAATATTTAATAAGACATCTACAATATTTTGAGAAAGTTGTAGAATCTTCTTTAAATTATATGCGTAGATGCCTATTTATTGCTATTTTGAGATAACTTATATACCTGAGTGATCTACGGAAAATTTTAGCCCATCAAAAGGTATTTCATAGAGAAGTGGGGAAGGGGCTAGGAGGGTCTGGGCCTTACTACCTGTTATTTCTTTGCATTTTCTGAGAACATTTACCATAGTAATGTATTTTTTTTTACACCATCAGAAAGTAGAGATTTCAACAAACAAAAAGCCCACCGACTTTTTTTAAAAAGCTGATATTTTGACGGGATAATTTTCGATTGAAAATTAGGGTGCTTTCTCGATATTGAGTCAAAATAAGGTAAAAAAATAAATATCTTAAATAAAAAAAATTACAGTGTGTTTGGGACATGAAAAGGTAAGTCTTCACCAAATTTCGTAAAAAAAATTTTTTTTTTGTAAAAGAAAAATAAAAAACCAAAAATTGGGTTATTTGAATTTTTCACATAAATTTTGAGGTTATGTGAAAAAAGTGTGGATACAGAAGTTGCCATTTAACTTTTTTTCCATGGGACTCATAGTTTTGCCGAAAATCGAGATAAACCGTTTTTTACCCTTAAAAACTCTCCCCCTTCCACTTCCCGACGTTAGATCGTCCGTAAATTATTTTTCCTTTCATGTTTGTTATATTCTCTTCCTTTTCCAACGGGTTTCATCCTACTATTATCTTTTTTGGTTTCAAAAGTTATCGACCCTGGTCTATCACGTTTATTTACAAAATATAAAGGAAGAGAAAAGTCGTAATAATAATTTCAGGTTGAAACTCAAAACCACATGTGCGATACTGCTCCCTTCGCCGGGTCGGGGGACCGTTTATTAAATAAAATGAAAACAGAGTCCAACTAAAAATGATAAAGTATGAAATTAAAATACAAGTAGCCAATGTAGGTGAAGATCAAAACAGCAATATCAGATCAGTTGAGTCTTAATTAGCGGTGCCCTGACGCGATGACGCTTGGATCAAAATATTACTACTTATATTAAATTTAAAGGGCAAAAATATATTATTTGTTTACTTTCCAGAAGTTTTTGTTGAGTCGTTTTTTTTTACTTTTAATTTATGAAAGGCTGGTGAGCTATCAAATATTAGTCCATTCAATGTGGAATTCATTTGCATCCAGAAAAACAATATCCTATCGTTATATCTTGAAGTATTAATGAAATATGTATGAAGGAATGTCTGAAATATCTCATTGTCTCAGCATTGGAGAAGAACTTATAGAGAAAAGCGTTGAACCATAGACAAAATAAACTGTAACTCACGTGTGTGAAATGATAAATGGAAGCTAATGAAATGATGGATCCATTTATTTCGAAAAAAAAGTAGCAGAGGGGTTAAAGTCCTTATCAAGACGATTTCAAGTATTTGTCACTAAAATGACATTTTGCGGACTGTTCAGTTTCCAAAGATTTATGGATATTTATATGAAAGTGGTGAGGCTTATAGAAAGCTATCGACATATTGATTGCAAAAATCGGTAGATATAAAAATTATGATTCCTCTGTTTCAGTAGCAGCCATATTGAAACTGCGCGAACAATTCGGCTTAACTTCGAAAATAATAAGGGTTAGACACCTGTTGATTTGAGTAAAATGTCTGGCTGTGTGCACGTATCGATGAAATCGAAGAAAGAAGTTTTGTATTTGGTGCAGAAAATATATTTATTATAATCGTAGCAAAGCCCTTTCAACTGTTAAGTCATCATCAGTGCGTAGGTACCTGTAGTATAAACATTGGACATTTTTTAATCAATTTGAAATAGAAATTTGAAAATCCGAAAAATTGAGTTTAATTACTCGTCAGGTATACAAGAAAACCATAAAAATATATTTCTTCCATTAAACATTGCATGAATTTACGGTACATGCATATTAAAATTCATCCTATTACAGGACTATTCTGGATTACATATTTTGGAAAATAGTTGAAATCTTGTCATCGTTCAGTGTTGAAATGTAATTGAACCTTGCCACGTAATGTCAAGCTTCAATTCAATGTCCATTCTCACTCAACTTCAATCATTTCCTCTTACATATCATAGGCTAAGAGCGGGCTGCAGAAAACCTGACCAATCGAGAAACAGAATGAAATATTTTCAAAATGTTACTACTCAGAGCAAACATGAGAAAAATCATTGACTGCCTGGGCAAAAGTGGTGCATAGGTTTGTTATGGCCTTTTTTCGGAAAAAGCAACCATACCAATGCAGCAACAGATTGGTAATATGGATAATGACATTCTACCGCTGAAACAATTGGGATTCAGAAGTGGATACATTTGTGCCACTGCACTTGCTGACGATATCTTGATGGATAAAGATCATGGAGAAATCTGCATTTTGATTTTGTAAGATCATTCAAAAGCGTCTGATACCACAACACTCTGCTAGCCCTTCTTCACTTTCTTGGATTTGATGACACAGTTCGTGCTATGTTGTCTTCATATTTGGAAAATAGAATTCAAATTGTTGAAATCGATAATCAGTTTTCGACTCCAAGTGAAATCAGGTGTACCACAAGGAAGTATTCTGGGACCTTTACTATACACAATGTACACCGCTTACTTCCCTAGCTCTCTACAGTGGTGCAAACACTATTTTCACGCAGACGATACACAGCTATACTTTTCGTTTGAATATCAAAGTATTAACGAATCAGTTGAACGCATTAATTCAGACATGTATTCACTATTGTATACTCCTGAAGATCATTCTCTGAAACTCAACTCCAAAAAAATCTGCTACTCTACTGTTTTGCAATGAAAACGTCAGAGATTTTATCCTGAATAATATGGTTATCAAAATAGCAGACGAGGAAATACCGTTTGAGTCAGAATTTTAAAATTTGGGTCTGATTATGGACTCGAAGTTGAGATTCAAACAACATGTTACAACAAAATTAAGAAATGCTTATGGCTCCTGGAGGATAGTATTCACACAAAGATATTTTCTTGATTCAACTACTAAAAAAATGTTATGTGACTTGTTCTTCCACACTTTAATCATTGTGATGTTATCCATGGACGTTGTATTGATGACATAGATACCAGGCGTATACAAAAAGTACAAAATTGATGTGTCAGACTCATCTATGGATTAAAATAACGTCAAAGTAACAGAGATAAATTTCATGAAATCAAATGGTTAAACATGCTTGATCGTCGCCTGCATCACATGGCTTGTATATTTCATAGAATATTATACTTCAAAAATCCTCCATATTCATTTCGTAAACTGTGTTTCAGAACAGATGTACATAATCTGAACATACGTCGGAAATCTCTCCTTACTATACCAAAACACTCTAAACAAATTTTCAAACGCTCTTTCAGCTACCACATGCAGCCCTTGTCAACAACCTTATTATCTCAATGCCAAATTTCCTTGAGATATCGCCATCATCGTTCAAAAAACAATATAAATTGCACCTCCTCAACAACTCAATTCTATGAAATATTGTTTATCGTTCATCTTCTTCATTCAATATTTTCGTTATACTTTCTCCATCCTGTCCTTTCCTTTCACTTTCTCTTTCTGTCCTCACCTATATGAGCATTTATCTATTTTTAGTATTTCTACACTTTATGTATTTTTTTTCTTTTTTATTTAGAATTTTTCTATATTTGTTCAACCTACCATGTTAATTTTTTTATTTTTTCGATGTGCGAGCACATGTCGAAGAACAGAAGACGACTGGGTCTGACTCTGAAAATGTAGCTCTTTATTTGCTGTAATTTGCTATAATTATAGTAAATAATAAATGATTTATTATTATCATTATTATTAAAGTTTCAACACAAATTAACTTCCGAATGGTCCAGCGGTCTGAGGTGCTGATTCACGAAAGGGAGCGTGGGTGAGCGTGGGTTCAAATCCCAGCTCGGACAGCCTTTTTTAAAATGGTTTCTTTCAAAATTGAAAAATGTTTGTTTGGAGCGAATAATCGTCCAAAACAAATCATTTCTCTTGTCTGAGAGCTGGCTGCAGAAAACCTGGCCGATCGAGTAACATAATGAAATGTTTTCACAAGCATTTATTTAATTTCGCATGATATGTATAAACACATACATCAAATCTTGTGATTTTTAGACTACTTCTAGTTGTCGAATAACGTGAAATTTGGCAGGTGATCATAATTCCGGTGACAATGCATTATGGAGTTTTAAAAAAAAAAAAATAGCATCGAAGTATTATACTCGTACGCCATATTGGAGCCGCCATTTTGTTTTTTCTCCGGAAAAAATTTCGTATTGCATTGTCACGGAAAATAATGAACACCTGCCAAATTTCACGTTAATCGGACAACTAGAAGTTGGTCAAAATTCACTTGCAAGATTTGAACTAAACATACATACATATATGAAATCGAATGGAAGCTTGTGAAAACATTTCATGGTGTTGCTCGATCGGCCAGGATTTCTGCAGCCGTCCCCAGACCTGGGAAATGATTTTTTTTTGGACGAATATTCGCCCCAAACAAATAATTTTTTAATTTCGACGGAAAATATAAAAAAACAGCTGCCCGAGCTGGGGTTTGAACCCACGCTCATCCACGCTCCCTTTCGTGAACCAGCAGCTTTGACCGCTGTACCACTCGGAAGTTAATTTGTGTTGAAACTATTACCAATCTGTTGCTATATTGGTATGGTTGGTTTTTCCGAAAAAATGCCATAAAAAACTCATGCACCACTTTTGCACAGGCAGTCAATGATTTTTCTTATGTTTTCTGTGAATACTAATATTTTTAAAACATTTCATTCGATTGGCCAGGTCTTCTGCAGTCCCCTCTTGGACTAGCAGGTGTCATAAGGGCAAAACAATAATTGTTTTTCATTGCATATCCACGGTAGCAACAAGGAGATCATTGTAGACAATATCCTGTACAAACCTCAATGTGGTTGGATAAGGTAATCTAGCTGGCCATAATTCAGGTATATTTTCCACAATCCACTCATCAAGAAGACTATCATGAAGATGTTTCCGTACATTTATGCAGGAGGTCCATCTAGTCCGAACTCATCACAAGCTAGTCATTCCTTCCCAATAAAATTAAAACAAATGCGTTTGGACTGAATTGTTCATTCTAATTAACTGCATTTGTTTTAATTCAATTGATGAAAATTGTCTTTTGAATATCTAAATTTCAATTCAATATTTGGAAAACATAATATATATATATATATATATATATATATATATATATATATATATATATATTCGCATTCTATGTGAAAAATACCCATTATGCTATTTGGAAAATATGAAAAAAATACCGATAAATTTCCCGAATCAGCCACAACACAATGCTAATATTTTATTTATGAATTATTGAGAGTAGTTCCAAATATCTGGAAAAATATAACAGGTATACACGAGGTATGACATGTCCCCGATTTTTTTTGTGTTTTGAAAGAATAGATTTGAAATATTCAGGGCATCGTTATGGTGCCCCATAACGCTTATTTTGAAATTATAACTTTCGATTTTATCGAAATTAATCCCAACTTTTATGTTTCCCATTGTAACCTATACACTTTTGTTATGAATATCCACTATATATCTCAGCTTGTAACATCACTTCATCACGAAATGGTACATCCTCTAAAAAATGTCGGAACTGCAGTCAGTCGATGGATCAATTGAACTAAGCGAACTTCATTTCAGCTGACAAACCATAAAAAATTTCTTCGGCGTATAATAAATACCTCGTATTCACCCGGTATAGAATATTCATACGCATACAAATTTCTTGAAGTATTTTTAAAATGAAATAAACTTGAAATGCACTTTGGCTATTTTTCCACTGGGGATGGAAACTGCTCTCATTGAATTATTAAATTGCTATATATCATCAAGTATAGGCACTGGATATATGAAGATATATTTTGGGATTGGGGTGAGATCTAATGTGATTATGCAGTTCAACTGCAGGGTAAAACATCCCCTGATCTCTATTTCTCTCTACTCTCTTCAGCTTTGGACATACCTCTTTCCTCATTGGACATACCTCTTTCCTCTTTGGACATACCTCTTTCCTCTTCGTTTAAATTAGCTTTTATCTTTTCTTCTCATCTTTCAAATTTCGCCATACCATATAGTCGTGGGAAATCCCCAATTCATTTCCGGATTCATATTTATGTCGATATGCGAGCAATGTGACGCCTCATAATTATTTGTTGCTGATATATTTTCCATTTTTGTTTTGTCGTGAATCCATGTCGGTTTTTCCGCCTTTTAAGGTACTGTTAAGAATTACGCACCATTTGACATCGCGTTACACTAACTTTATGGATTGTTTATTCTGTGAATGACATATTGGTTAGGAAACATAGCTTCATACTTGTGGTGATATATCGTCTACTACTACTATACAGAAACGCTATTCATATTGTGACTTAATGAATATTTCATTAAATATGAATGACTATTCCACGCACCTTGGAATTTTCATAAAATCCGACCAATCAAAAACCAAAGACAGCTTGTATTATCGCGACAACACCAGCTGTTTTTCAATTCTGATTGGTCTATCAGCATCGTGTTTTCAACGACGTAACCATGGATACGGATCGCAATGCAAAGTTTGACAGTTTGACCAAAAATAATTGTAGCTACAAACGTCAAAATGAGTCGCTTTGGTGCTACTTCAAACGAAATAATAAACCAAAATATTGAAGAAAATATACACAGTAACACACAAAAATCAAAATCTTATATATATGGATACAATTTATGACGTTCTGTGCGGAACGCAACTACAAATTAGATGCAGAAAATAGCAACGAAAGATTAGCATTCATTCTAAAAGACTGGGCATTCAATATGCGGAAAATTTATGGTAGTGATTGCAAGGAGAGTGTTATTGAAACCATATGGAACACTACTGCAAAATTAGTACAAGAAAAATATTTTTGTGAGTATCAGAGACATATCGATCTCTTCAAGGAGGCGATGGCGGCTCGAGATAGTAAGAGAAAATTGTTGCAAGCTGTACCCGAAAAAAGAAAATGAGTTCTGTCGCTATGACTTCAGACGAATATAGAAGTATGTGCTTACAATGGGACGAAGACATGCCAGGGAGACTCCAAAAGAAGTTTTTTCACATAGCTGCAGTAGAACTAGCTTGGAGAGGTAACGAAGCAACTTTTTCCATGTTACATTTTTTTAAGGAAGAGACTGACAACAAAGGCTGTTTAACAAACATAATTGCATATAACCCGATATTCTCCAAAACCCGCCAAGGTGGTGATAAAAACTGTGCAGATACTAAATGGCTTACTCAAAATTTGAAAAATCCTGAAATGTGTCCTGTGAGATTATACCGGAAACTTATATCAAAGAAGGGAATTATTACCAATTACAGACTCTTTCTGACAGTGAATGGCAAGTGGAATAAACATAATAATAATAATTGGTACAAGAATTGCCCTATTGGTATTAATACAATATTAAAATGGACAAAACTCTCTGCAGAAAAGATAGGATTAGACACTAAAAATAACAAATCACTCTAATCGTGCCACTGTAGTTACTTCAATCCGGCGTTAGTGAACAACAAGCTATAAAAATTACTGGACATGGAAGTTCGAACTCGATGAAACCGTATTTAGTGCTGAACATCATCAGAATATGGTGAATACTTTTAGGAGGACTCCAAGTACATCAACTAATAATACCAACAATACATTGTATCCACCTACTAAAGGTGATACTATTCAAACATTTTACAATTGCACCATTTATAATAATTATAGTCAAGAATAATGTATTGTTCGTGTTTATAAAAAAATATTTATTGTTATAGGTAACTAATAATAATTAAAACAAATTGTTTATAGTTAAAATAAATATTTCATGATTATAATTAATTTTGAATTATTTATTATTATTAAATTTCTTCCTCTCATTCTGCCGAATTAAATTTTTTCGATCTTTCACTTTGTTCGTGAAATAGTCTAATAAAATACCACTCGTGATTGAATTTATCTTATAAGTCTGTCTTTTATTTCTAAACTCAACTGAGTTGCTTGAAGAAAACACCACGAGTCCGCAGGACGAGTGGTTTTCAAGCAACTCAGTTTCGTTTAGTAATAAATCGACAGACTCATCGCGAAAATTCAGTCACTAGTGGTATTACTACTGAAAATTAACTTCTAACATCGAAACTGTGTGTGCGAAGGCTTGGGAATGGTCCAGTTCCGCACATACTAAATTGAAATTTGAGTTATTTATACCACTACTCCTAACTGACGTTGTTCAATTATTTCAGGTATATTTCATGGATTGTTATCGCCGATAAGTATATTCAATTGGAGTAGAACAAACAAAGTCATACTTTCGATAATATCTTTGTCATGGGCATATGAAATAGGATATAATAAAGTAATTGGAATCAAATATGCCTGTCACATTAAAAACCCCTACATAATCATATCGCTATTTTTATTGCACAAGAAAGTGCATTTTCTTCCAGTCCATTGTAATCCTATATCGTTCATGGTAATAATGCTCTTCTGTCAACACATTCCATCCTTGTTGACTTTTTCATCAGCTGTGTTTGTTTAATTCCGCTACCTCATGACATTGACCAGTGGATTTATCGAAATCCACTGGCGTACCTAATGTCAGAAACAAAAGGAAAATATTGACAAAGATTTGCGCTTCACTTTCAGAAATGTTTTCGTGTCTCGGCACTTTCCCAACATGATTTCACTGATTTTTTCAGTCATTCTAAATGAATTTTAATTTTTTCTGGATTTCTTAGCAGAGAATGCTAGAAAATTTACCCCTCTGCAAGTGTTGCTAACGATTTCACTAATAGAAATACAAGAAATTGGTGGAGCAATAATAATAACGACAGACGTGAAGTGTAGGTTCCTTAGATTATTTAAGTTCCTATTTACATAGATATACGAGGCGTTAAATAATTGTCAAAAATAACAATCGTATTTTTTTTATTTCACTTGCGTTTATGAACTAGAAGAAACATTTACGATGGATCTTATCCGGAAGTGTTGTTACGGGGATTCAAAAATATGTCTAGTCATATCTTTTTAACTAACGCCCTTTATAACACAGTGAAAAGATATTCTTTCTTTTCTATCAACGATCATGACTACCTACAGACATCGGAGTTGAAATCCCGGAGCTCCTAAGCAATACTGAGAATAATTTATCAAGCTCGAATAAATCAGCAAAACAACACATGAACATCCTTGATAGGTTGGGTACCCGCAGTTTCACGAAGAAGTATTAACTTCTTAAAATTGCCTTTCTAACCAAGGAAGGTTTCGATATTTCACAGAGGGTTGACGAACAATATTCTTGGAAAATATTACTGAAAATATATCTGGAGCTCCGTAATACTTGGGTGAAAAAATTGGCTGAGAATGGTCCAATTGTTCCCGATTTATTCAATTCATATTGGTTAACAAATTGAGTTGTGAGATGTCGAATAATCAGTAAACTGAAATTTCAAACAAACCCCTCAACCCAACATTCCACCAAGGAACATTTCAGTGCCAATGTTCACGGAAGCTCTTTTTCTAGAATATCGTGAGAACTGGCATACATAATTTGATTTTTTTACACCCGTACTATAATAATACACTCATTTGCCCATAATCCGTTTCATAATGAGATCCATTATGATACAGATTTTTCATAACGATACAGATTTTTAATCAATAGAAACCCATAATTTTTCAATCAAGCATGCTGTGCATTTGACGTTTGTCCTAGATTCCTATCTAATTGTTTTATTGGTCAAAATCAGTAGGTAATAAATTTTCGTAGAATATAGCCAAACTTCGATAATTATATTATCAAAATGTCTGATATCAGCGATATAGAAGAATTACCATCGACTCCTCCACACATATCGGAGAAAGCAGAAAATGCAGTACAAAATATTTCACCCCAAAAATCTAAAAAAGTGTACGAAAAACTATTTCAACGGTTTATGGACTGGAGAAATACAAATAATATTTCGACTTTCTCCGAAAATGTTTTGATTGCCTATTTTCAAGAATTGATGGAAACTATGAAATCATCTAGTACATGGACACATTATTCAATAATAAAATCGTTGGTGAATATCAACCATAATATAGACATTTCTGAATATAAGGAGCTACAAGCTTTATAAAAGCGAAAGTCCGAAAGATATGTTGGAAAAAAATCAAAAATTTTTTCACCTGAACAAATAAAAACGTTTGTCGACGAAGCACCCGATGAAAAGTTTTTATTTATAAAAGTAAGTATCTACCTAACATTGCATTTTTTTAAAAAAATTTCATGATTAGATTTAGATTTGGAATTTATATACAAGGCATTGTTTTCGAAGGACATCTGCAACCGTATTAGTTGATGCCGGTGGTGATATTACTGCATTAAAACGTCATGGTGGCTGGAAATCCAATTCAGTGGCGGAAGACTACATTGAAAATTAGGACTAGCAATAATGAAATAAATGTAAATATTCCCTCCACTTCCAGATCAGACCTGGAATAAACTTTTCAAACTGCACAATAAACAATCTTAATATTTTTAAGAAATCAGAATAATTACAATTATTATGTTCAATATAAATATAAATAGAATGTTTATAGTTTTTCTATATCCATGGTAATACCATTGATTACAATTTTGTAGAATTTTTCATGGAAATACGAGTAATTACTGTTATTGTGTTCAATACAAATGACATATAATATTTATAGTTCTTCATTATTTATCGGGTGTAGAAAAAATAGCGTATGCAGCTCTCATGTAATGGTTATTAATACACTCGCATAAACCATACGAAGCTCTCCTTCGGCTCGTTTCGTATCCCAGTTAATGCTCGTGTATTAATAACCATAATTACATGATCGTTGCATAATATACTATTATACGCGACTGTTTAATATATAAAATGTTAAGCTGTTTATTCATTTTATACATTATACACTAATATAATGGCAGTGACTAATCATTAGTGATCGGTTTATCAGTGAATAACAATTATTAAGTCGCCTGGGTGGAAGCCAAGTGCAATATCTGCTAAACAAAAACGGCGCTATATATTTTTCTGCCAATGCTCAGATATAACTATTAAAATAATTGAGTAACGAATGTCGAATTATACACGATTATAAGTTACTGGAAGGTACGGTTGTGTGCATAAAAAAGTCGTACAAGGTTTGTATGGTGTAAACCTGCCTATGATGTGTCATATTTCATAAAAAAGTAGTACACGTACACATTTGACAAAAATAGTTTCAATTTTGACACTACTTGTCAAAGTCGATGAGAAGTTTAATTAAGATTGACAAGCCTGACTCACAATAGCCTATATCTGCTGTACGACTTTTTTATGCACACAACTGTACCTACGACTTCGTCCGCGTAGAATCTGTATTTTTCCCCATCTTTCTTTTTGTGCTGTTCCATCTTGCTGATGCCTGTGGCTTTGCTTGTTTCCAGTTATCCCGTTATCCCGTTTCTCGTTATACTGTTATCCCGTTTCTCGTTATACTGTTATTCCGCTATCGCGTATCTCGTTGGTTGACCTAATTGATTTACCAGCGATGCTTTTCGACGACTATTACAAATTCCTTAATCCCTTTTCACCCTTCAGGGACGGAATTCTCAAAAACGGTTGAAAAAGATACATTCATTTCTTCGGAAATACGAACAGGATGATCATAAAATCAAAATCATCTGCGACTGAAAGTTAAACGTTAGTCACTATCTTCCATCGTTCAAGATAACATCTTGTGGGGTATTCATGTTGAAAAGGCAAACATTCTCAATTGAGAATGTTTCCCTTTTCAAGATTTATTCATTTGTAGCAGATGGCAAAAATACCAATTTTCATGGCCCTTACTTAAAGACTAACGGAACCTCATTGAAAATTTCCACTTGCCTAAGAATAATTAGCTGGACCATTATTTTGAAAAAAGGAAAGTTAAAAAGCAGCAGGTGATTTATTTTTTATAATTATATTATTTTTTTCCTCTTCTTCATTGTGTATAAATAAACCGCGAGACTTTGTTGTTGTTCTTTTTCTTCCTCACTAATAACACATGAGCAATTCGATAAGGAGGCTAGTTGATATGGATGTGAAATATCGTTGGAATGAAAACTCAAAACTACAATAAGCATAGGTGAAAATATGCTCTACTCCTTCCAGTTCATAAGGAACAATACTGCAACGAAACCGCTAAGATTATGAAAAGGTATACCAAATTATCCTACAAACTCATTAAACAAAAAAAACAGAAGTATATTCCTACTGAGATGTAACTCCAACAATATTATCCCTAAATTTCTAATACTTAATACGTCTCATATTTCATTCCATAATGTAAAGCTGAACCAAGATTTCGAAAAACTAAAAATGAAACTACTCAGCAGCATACTTAAAATACTCATAAGCACACTTGAAATACTCAAAACTATAAAACAAACTGAGACCTGTTGCAGAAGATTTTATAACGAATGTACTTCCAACCAATAGTTCTAAAAAATTCTTCGAAAATGAATACAAAAAAACGAACTCCCTTTCCAAAAAACCAAATTAAAAAATATTAAAAAATTCCAGAACCTAAGTCTTGAATCAAACGATTTTTTCTGCTCGAAATACCCTGATGAATGTATAGAAAACTTGACTAACATAGATATACCAAATGATGTCCAAGAAATATTAGCCCTCGGACCAAATTTTTCAATTGAAACCACCCCAAACAACATTTCCACATATGATATCATAAGTAACATCGAAACGAATATATCATTCCTACAGCAAAGTCAAAAAAATTAAATACGTTCCAACCCATGTAATACCCTTACCAATCATGAAAACCAAACACAAAAACGATCCTCCACTTAAATTATTCAAGAGAAAAAAAACAAGAAACAAAAAGCTTTCTCAGAGAACATCCTAGCTAAAAAGGCATTTCAGCTCAACAACTACTCCAAAAACATGGTCGACACCATTTTCAAAACACACATTGATAAACTTTACAACAACCAAAATTACCCGAAAACTCCCAACAACAGTTTCCATTTCCAAAAAAAAAATCCACATAACATCAGTGTCAGCCACAAAAACCCTGTCTACTAATTTTTCAAAAATGAAACCAAAATTCCACAAAATAAAAAGACTCACACATATTTCACCAAATTCCATGCAATGAACCAACAAAGTCTATATCGGCCAGACCCTTCAATATCTTGAAAATCGCCTGAAATCACACAAAGATGCAAGAACCGCATCAACTGCCCTGAACAATCACAAGAAATATTCAAATCACGATTTCAACTACGACCAAACGGAAATACTTGCTACCTAATATAACAAAAAAAACGTGAATTCCTCGAAATGATTCATATAAAGAAAAATACAAACAGCATAAATAATAGAACCGGCATCACTAACTTAAACAAAATATACCACAACCTACTTTGAAAAGTACTACCACCTACATTCACCTTCCATCACGCCATCTATAACAGAATCGACAAACATCATATCTCAAGAAAAGCAAGAAATCATCAATTTAAACAACCGAAGTAGAATCCCACATAAACTTCAGAGCACCGACAACCCAAGTCGCTTCACCGTACCATTCCAACGATATTTCACATCCATATCAACCAGCCTCCTTAACGGATTGCTCACGTGTTTTCAATAAGGAAGAAAAAGAACAACAACAAAGTCTCGCTGTTTATTAATACACAATGAAGAGGAGGAAAAAAATAATATAATTATATTCTTAAGTAAGTCCATTGCATCATTGATATTGTATCTTTGTATCAACGAAAAATAAATTTGTAGTCCCTGAAGAAGACCGTGGACACGGTCGAAACGTCGACAAATTAAATGTTTAACTCCTAAACGAAGACTGTCATTCACAAAAAGAACCAAAACCTCAAGAAACTCAAACTCCATTGTATATTCCTGGTTCAAGAAACTCAAAACAACTATATACCGGGTGGCCCATTAGTGTGAGGAAGTACAGTATCTCGCCTATAATGAGGAGTATGATAAAATGTTTCAGATAAAAATTGAATGGTTTACTTTGTTGCTTATTTTAAAAATATTGTGGAATATACAGAGTGTTCCTTAGAAGCGGGGCAATACAAATCATCATTTTTTTAAATGGACCCCCCTGTAAATTTTTTCGCCGTTGAACTGAGCAAAATGTTTTACATAAGGAGGTATTTTCTTTTTCCGAAAATTTTGCAGCGTTGTCAAGTTATTGCTGAAAATAAGAAAATCTTCGGAAAAACAGACCACCAAAAATGCCATCATAAAAAATTTATGGATAAAATTTAAGCAGAATCATTTGAGACATGTAACACCAGGAGTGAGATGAAATGTCGGTATGGACTGAAAACTACATTTCTCAAACGGGACATTTTATACAGAGGCATTAACTTGACAAACTTCGAATATCAAAAACTTGAATTTTTGAATTTTTTAAATGAAACACCCAGTATGTTATGTCACCATTTTGAAGAACTACTTTATTCCTACAATTTTTGTTAATATGACTTAGCCCCTAAAATTGACAGATTTTGTGAAATTTGCAATTTCATTTTATTTCGACTAAAACTGCGTGTTTATCACTTTAATATTTACAAAATTCAAGAACTAACAGTTTTCCATAGGTTAGGTATGCTCCGTACAAAACGCTCACTTAACCACAGACAATATCTACAGAGCTAAAATAATACTAACCGGTTGCTTGTAAACTGGTTCATGGTGCGCAAATAAATGCGTCATGCACTTCTCAGTAAGGCAAGTGGTGGGTCTCGTGTGCGCCATGCGCAATGAAACTGTTATGAAAGTGGGCTATGAATTTGACATTCAATGATCGATGAGTTTTGGCATAAAACAAAAATTACTGTCATACAATTTTGTATCTATCGCTTTATAATAAGAAGCATTTGAAATGAATTTCTCCACCGAAGAATTGACCGATATGATTTTTGTACTGGGGGAAGTGATAAAAACTGTTCATTAGCGACCAGAATTTATAATGAACGATATCCAGACAGGCGACAACCCGGAAAAGAAGCGTTTGAAAAGTTGCTTCTTCGATTTACTCGAACAGGAAATGTCGCATATGAAAAAATAGAATGAACCAAAACTGCATTAACTGAAGAAACTGGAATGACTGTCCTCTTGAAAGTTACAGAAGATCCTCATATCTCACATAGAGAAATATCCAAACAAACTGACACAAGCCGGACTGTCATACAAATAATTTTGAGAAAGAATAAGTTTCATCGTACCGTTTTCAGTTACATCAAGAGTTATTAGATGATGATTTTGAGAAATGAGTAATAATTTGTGAATGGGCTCAGCAACAGTTGCTACAAGACAGATATTTCTTCAATTATGTTTTATTTTCCGATAAAGCAACATTTCATAAAAATGGATTTGTAAATAGACATAATTTCCATTATTATTCAACAGATAACCCCCATTTCTTTCGAACCACCAGTCAGACAAAGTGGTCCCTAAATGTATGGGGTGGCATAATGGAAAATTTCATCGTTGGGCCATATTTCTTTGAGGAAAGAGTTTACCTCGATTTTTGGAAAACCAGTTACCACAATTACGTAATCATATACCTATTGGAATCAAACGAAGAATTTAGTATTTACACGACGGAGCACCTGTTCACCACACTGTTCCTGTTAATAATTATTTAGACACTGCATTTCCCAGAAGATGGATAGGTAGAGGAGGTCCTTTCAAGTGGCCACCTCGCTCACCAGATTTGACAAAAATGGATATTTTTATGTGGGGCTACGTTAAAGATCAAGTTTATAGAACACCCCCATCTACAAAGGAGGATCTGAAAAATAGAATTAGGGACGTATTCCAAAATTTTCCAGTCAGCATGTTGAGGCGAGTTAATGAAGTCGGAACTTATGCGAGCCAAGGATTAACGAGGTCTTACGTTTTAACGTGCGATTCCTAGCACTTTCTCTTAGAAAAAAGATTCAGCAGTCGCTAGGCTTTGAACCCAAACGACTGGCAGATAGAATGATTGAAAAGCGATGCTTCTAACAACACGGCTACCTGGTACTAAATACTTCAACGAAAACATGTGTTCCAGACTTTTCCCAACCAATTTTCAGTTTTAAGTTTGACATTGCAATTATGTTAAATTCCAGTAACATTAACTACGTGTCAAAATCCTAGCTGGCCTTACGTAAATAGAAAGAGAATTTTTGACAAATTGAAAATTAAATTGCAAATTTCACAAAATCTGTCAATTTTAGGGGCTAAATCATATTCACAAAAATTGTAGGAATGAAGTAGTTATTCAAAATGGTGACATAACATACTGGGTGTTTCATTTAAAAAATCAAGTTTTTGATATTCGAAGTTTGTCAAGTTAATGCCTCTGTATAAAATGTCCTGTTTGAGAAATGTAATTTTCAGTCCATACCGACATTTCATTTTACTCTTGGTGTTGCATGTCTCAAATAATTCTGCTTGAATTTTATCCACAAATTTTTTATGATGGCATTTGTGGTGGTCTGTTTTTCCGAAGATTTTCTTTCTTTCAGCAATAACTTGACAACGCCGCAAAATTTTCGAAAAAAGGAAATACTTCCTCATGTAAAACATTTTGCTCAGTTCAACGGCGAAAAAATTTACAGGGAGGTCCATTTAAAAAAATTATGAATTGTATTGCTCCGCTTCGAAGGAACACTCTGTATATTCCACAATATTTTTGAAATAAGCAACAAAGTAAACCATTTGAATTTTATCTGAAACATTTTATCATACTCCTCATTATAGGCGAGATACTGTACTTCCTCACACTAATGGGCCACCCGGTATATAAGGGCAAACAAAAAGTATCAATTTATAGAAAAACAAGAATAGTATTTTATAATGATTTTTCCGTTTTTGTGTACATCTTAGGAAAAATATTTCCAAATAACAGTTGTGGAACTTGAAAACCTCTATCAAACGACATAGATGTTGCCAATTTGGTATTGAAATAAAAGTTTGAGATTTTTTTCAATCTTTCAAGAGGCGTCATTTTGGAACTACGTGACCAATTCTTTGAACGTAGCCGAAGTAAAGACTTAATAATATTTCACTTTAATTTCTCCTTCACTTCTGAGCATAAGTCTGTTAATTTTGCAGTTTTTCAAGTCAAGTTTTGAGTCATTCGCAATTTTTTTTTTTTATATGTGCTAGTTGTACATTATATCAGGTTCGATTCAATTCGTCATATTCCAGTATTTTTTCTAATTTTCATGTTCTAGTCAAACACATATTTCAATTCATACTTTTCATATACATTATTGAGTTCTATATGAAAAAAGCCTTGATATTAGATTCACATGTCAGATTTTTATTACCTATTTTCCCCGTCAACGAATGAGATTCGAAAATAAAATATCTCATTTGTGTTCACTGAAATAGTTCTGGGTGTAGGCAATTCATTTATACCACTTTGTTTATAATTTGAATGTCCCGAAAATAACGTATTCGTCAACGAATGAGATTCGAAAATAAAATATCTCATTTGTGTTCACTGAAATAGTTCTGGGTGTCGGCAATTCTGAAATATTTTTGCTCTTCATATTTATTCATTCATAGAATTACCATAAATATTGAAAGGCTGGAGGTAGTAAGGTCAGTCAACTCCAAAAATGCTGATTAATTCAATTAAAACTCAACTGGAGTCGATTGAGGTGAGTGACTTTCATGAAATGTGCTTACTGAGAAATTTCACTTCCTTTCGTTTCATTCATGAATAGTTAGTCAAAAAGAAATTGTGATTGTGGAAGTTTATGTGAACAGGAAACACAATATTCACAATTTCCAGATTTTTTTTAGATATTGAATTTGGAGCAACTTGAATAGTTCGGGGAGCTATTTAGATGCCTTATAATAATCGGAATTCATTAATGAAAACAGACATACCTCTTGCATTGAGAAATTCTACCTTTCTCCGTTAGTGTTCTAATTTTCATCAATAATTCCCATTCAAAAGAATATCCCACTTTTTTCAATTTATCATTTCCAATGATTATCGTTACGAAATTAGGTACACACATTGGAGCATTCAAATAAATTCTTAGTTAAGCCAGCAATTATTTAGTCCTCATATCTTCAAAACGTCGTGTGTCTCACTTCTCATGGAAACATTTCCGTATCTTCCGTAATTATAAGAGTAGAATTCTGTAATTTTTACGATCGGTAGATATACGGAGGGTTAGTCTAAATTTTATCATGGGGTTGACCGGAGTGACATACACTGCGCGCCAGGAGCGATGGATATACCGATTATTGCGAAAAATAATATTAGGGAGCAAGAAAGGCTTAAAATTCTTACGGATTCGTGATCAGGACATCAACTTCAGTACCGATCCATATTTTCGCTAAAAAATTTCCAGTTCTGAAAAATCCGAATTTGTCCCACTTCTCATGGAAACTCTCCCGTATCTTCTATAATGATTGAAGTAGAATTCTGAAATTTCCATGATCATTAGGCATACCGGAGATGATGCTGAATATTTTCTGGGGTTGACCCGAGTGATATATAATGCGCGCTATCTGGGCGATTGAAATGCTGATTTTTGCAAAAAATTATATTAGGAGGCCAGAAAAGCGGAATTTCACTGATTTGTGATTGAGATATTCAATTTATAACCGATAGGCAGCTCTGCGGAAGAATATTTCAGTTCAGAAAAATTCGAATTTTCTTACTTCTCATGGAAACACCTCCGTTCCTATGGTTATTAGAGGAGCTCTGAAATTTCCACGATAGGTAAATATTCAGGGAGTCAAATTTGCTGAGCTTTCAGAGGGGAGTACAAAAATGTGGATTTTCTAAAGGAAGTATTGAACTTTATTTCTGAAAGCATCACAAAATCGAGAAAAGTGTTCAAAATGAAAAAACAAGTCAGACTATATCATTGAAGCATATCTCAAAAAAACTGCTTTTTTGCATATCCATTAATATTGAAGAAACAATTAATAACGGTTAGATGAACTCAACGTATAAATATTTCTCAATAATACTGCATTATCAGTGAAAATTATCACTCATTATCACGTTCTACAGTTACAAACTCTGCAAAAATCTTCGGTATATTCAACGATCGTGAAAATTACAGAATACTACTCCAATAATTACGGAAGTTACGGGGGCGTTTCCATGGAAAGTGAGGCAAATTAGGATTTTTCTGAAAATGTTCCAGCAAAAATATGAATCGGTACTAAAATTGATGTCCTGATCATGAATCTGTAGGAATTTTGAGCCTATCTTGCCCCCTTATACTACTTTTAATGAAAATAAATATATCCATAGCTCCTGACGCGTAGTTTATGTCACTCAGATTATTCTCAGAAGAGATTTAGACTTATCCTTGGTTTATTTAACGATCGTGGAAATGACAGAATTCTACTACAATTATTACGGAAGATACGGGGGCGTTTCCATGGAAAGTGAGACAAATTCGGATTTTTCAGAACTGAATTTTTCTCAGCAAAAATATGGTACTAAAGTTGATGTCTTCATCACGGATCCGCAAGAATTTTGAGCCTATCTTGCTCCCTAATAGTATTTTTCGCAAAAATCGGTATATTCATCGCTTCTGGCGCGCAGTGTATGCCATTCAGCTCAATACCAAGACAAAATTTGAACTCACCCGCAGTATATCTACCGAAAATAACAGAATTCTGCTCCAATAATTACGGAAGATACGGCGGTGTTTCCATGAAAAGTCAGACACACTCGATGTTGTTTCAATCACGCTTTTTATGTTTTTCTAATGGTGAAATTTAAAATAATTCAGTTGATATATTTCATGAGATATGTTTTATTGTACCCTATTTCCTGTATGCAGAATACATTTGTTAAAGGAATATACAAAATAAGGTCCACGTACAACCTTCTAGGGCATGTTACTAATTAGTTGCTACTTAAAAACTATTATCAATTTTGGAAAAAAAATAAAACATTATATTCGCTGCGTTATTTTTTATGAACCAAATAATTGCCATCTATTCATGCAGCCAATCTGTACCATTGTGAATAACCATTTTGAATCTGCATAAACGAACTGATGGTGTATAGAGAAGAAAATCGACCGATGAGGGCGCCACCGTTTCTTACATATGGCGGCAAAGAGAAGTAATCAATAATACACTTCCCTAGTAGAATCCATTCTAAGATACAGTATTATAATATGGGGAGGAGCTTTCGTAAACAACTTACGTCCTCTACATATCATACAAAATTCCATCATAAAAATCATATTCAGGAAAAATAAACAGTATTCCACAAAATTACTATATGAAGAAACAAAAATCCTTCCAATCAGCCTCTTAGTAGGAGATTTAAGCCGGTTCTGGGTCTCCCCCCACCACTATGACGTCACGTGTGACCTTGAATAGTTGCAGGTGTGCAGTGTGTGTGTGTTTGACCTTGAGATTTGACTTTGAGATTTGTCATTGAGTTTTGATATTGGGTTTGGTCGACTTTGAGATTCGACTTCAGTTTTGACCTTGAATATGACCTTGAGATTCATAACATTAAGTTTTGACTTTGAGATTTGACCTAGAGTTTTGATGTTGGGATTGTTTCGGCAACCTCAAGATTTGATCTCGATTTTTGTTTGATCTTGACTAAAGTTGTGGTGTAGGCATACATATTCTGTGCAGTCATGACCTTCATGAATCCTTGTACTCTCCAAGCGAGTAGGG